>JBAIAC010000661.1:0-66344 GCA_037349315.1 Chelydra serpentina
CCCCGGGACAGAAACCAGCTTTTCCCGCCACCCCCAGCAGGGCAGGCATCTCTGCACCCAGTGTGGCACCTACACATGGCAGGGCAACCAATGCCCTCCTGGCTTGCAGCCCCCCGGTCTAACCACTCAACCCCACTCCCCTTCCAGATCCAGGGAGAGGACCCAGGATTCCTGGCTCCCAGCCCCCCATGCTCTAACCCACCAGACCCCCTCTCCTCCCAGATCCAGGGAGAGGACCCAGGAGTCCTGGCTCCCAGCCCCCCGTGCTCTAACCCACCAGTTGCCCTCTCCTCCCAGAGCCAGGGAGAGGACCCAGGAGTCCTGGCTCCCAGCGCCCCCCCCCCCCCACTCTAACCCACAAAGACCCCCCTCTCCTCCCAGAGCTGGAGACAGAACCCCAGCGTCCGGGCCCCGCCCCTCACTTGATGCGCACGCCGATGGAGCGCCGGAAGGCCTGGGTCAGCGCCTCTGTCTTGCTCATCTCCAAGGAGAAGATCTCGCTGCCAGCGATGGCCGTGAAGGGCGTGTCCAGCCCCAGGGCCTGTGCCATGCCTGGGGGCACGGGGGAGAGCTGGTTACACAGCGGACTGCACAGCTGGGGACCCCGACTCTTGGGGCATGGCAACTGTGCTGAAGTGGGAATGTTCTTCATGTTCTCTCTGAATACTGCGTGGGTGCCTCAGTTTCCACTATGCACTTCTTAAGTCTCTAGGTGGTAGGATGAGGGGGTGGGATTGTTGCAGAGCCCGAGAGGGCCAGTGTGATGGTGTCTGCACAGAGAATGGCGGACGCCCTGTCTCCTGGCAACTGATGGCCTGGGCCCCCCCCTGCAAGGTGCCAACTGAAGGTGTTGGAGAACAAAGAGATCAGGTGGCCTCCTTGCCCGGGAGGAGAAAAAAGGCCAGAGAAGGGACTGGAGGGAGTTGTAGTTTGGAGCTGGCTGGGGGTGGGGGGGCGGCAGAACTTGGGTCTGTTTCCTGTACCTACAAGCTCTGTTCTGAGCCGTGTGTGACGAACTAGGACTGTTGTTAATGTTTTCCTGAGTACTGTGTGGGTGCCTCGGTTTCCCCTATGCAGTGCTTTAGTTTCTAGGTGGTGGAACAAGGATGCATGAGTGTTACAGAGGGGCCTGGACCCAGAGAATGGCTGACACTTTGTAACCTAGCAACCGATGGCCCCGGCCCCTCCCCTGCAAAGGTGAGAGCTGAAGGTGTTCGAACAAAGGGATCAGGTGACCTCCTGGCCCGGGAAGCAGACAAAGGGGGAGGAGGGGCTGGTGAGTTTCAGTTGGGAGCTGGCCGGAGAGGGGGGGAGAGAGGCAGACAGGGTCTGGCCTCCCTGCCCCGTTTGGAGCTGTGAGTGTGAAATGCAGGGAGCCCCCAGGCTGGGGTCTAAGCTCCCTGCCCCCCGGAAGGACCCGACTGAGGGGTCCTGGATGTACTGACAAGCTCTGGTTGGACTGTGTTCCTGGCATCTCTAATAAACCTTCTGTTCTACTGGCTGGCTGAGACTCCCAGTGACGCCGGGGAAGAGGGGTGCAGGGCCAGACTCCCCCACACTCCGTGACACCGTGTTCCTGTCGGCTAATAAACCTTCTGTGTTACTGGCCGGCTGAGTCACATTGAATCGCAGGAAGTGGGGGGTGCAGGCCCTGACTCCCCCACACTCAGAGGAGAGTGCCAGGGCGGGAGGGATTCCAGGACATGGGGGAGGGGGGGGGGATTCCTTGGATGGGGAGGGGAATTCCTGGGTAGGAGGAGGTGCGGAGGAAGGGTCCTCAGACCAAGGCTGTGGTCAGTTCCCAACAGGGGCTCCCAGGTGCCTTGGAGGGAGCCCTCCGCTGGTGCCGTACCCATGGCGATGGCCGTCTTGCCGGTGCCCGGCTGGCCGGCGATGAGGACGGCCCGGCCCGCGATCTTCCCCTCCTTGATCATCTCCAGGATGACACCAGCGGCGCGGCGGGCGGCCAGCTGGCCCACCATGCCCTGCGAAACCTGAGGAGAGCGAGGGGTGGGTGCCAGTGGGGGGGGGAGCCCCAAGCAGCCCCCCGGCTCCTCCCTCACATGCAGCCTCCCCACTCACACACCCAGCCCCCTGCTGCAACCCAGAGACAGCGCTTCCATCTCCCCACCCCAATCCCCCACTCACATGCAGCCCATCCCCCATATGCAACCCCCACTCCCTTCAGACCTCCCCACTCCCCCACAATACCCAGTTCCTCCCCTCCACTGACCAAGGTGCCCCCTGCACAGCCCCCCAAGCTCCCACAGACAGTGACACTACCCCAACAGCCCCCCATTTCCCCTCCCATCAAAGCCTCCTGGGTCTCTCTCCCAGTGGGCCCCTCTGCCCAGCCTCCCCACACGGAAGTGGCCAGGAGGGGGCACCCCAGGTACCTGTCTGGGCTCCAGGGCATCATCCAGGCCCAGGCCCCGGATGTGGGAGTGGGCGCCTGGGGACAGAAGAGCCGCAAGTCACCTGGCTGAGGGGGGGGACATGGTGCCCCCCCCGGCGGCAGGGGCCAGAGCTGACGAGGGCAAAGGGCCCAGGCAGCCTGGTATTGCCCACTGCTCCCTGACTCCTCAGATCAGCCCCATGGGGCCGCAGCCCCAGCCCCCCCCCCCCATCAGCCCTGTGAGCCCAAGCCCAGCCCCCCCCCCCCCCCCATCAGCCCCACGGGCCCAACCAGCCCCAGCCCCCCCCCCATCAGCCCTGTGAGCCCAACCAGCCCCAGCCCCGCCCCCATCAGCCCCATGGGCCCAACCAGCCCCAGCCCCGCCCCCCCATCGGCCCCGTGAGCCCAACCAGCCCCAGCCCCGCCCCCATCAGCCCCATGGGCCCAACCAGCCCCAGCCCCGCCCCCCCATCAGCCCCGTGAGCCCAACCAGCCCCAGCCCCGCCCCCATCAGCCCCATGGGCCCAACCAGCCCCAGCCCCGCCCCCCCATCAGCCCCGTGAGCCCAACCAGCCCCAGCCCCCCCAGCCCCAGCGCCCCCCCCCATCAGCCCCACGGGCCCAACCAGCCCCAGCCCCCGCCCCCCATCAGCCCCACGGGCCCAGCAGCCACAGCGGGGGGTGGGGGTGGGGGGGGTCAGGTTGCGACAAGCCCCGTTGCCGCGGAGACCGCTTGGATCCCGGTTGGTTGCCATGGCAGCAGGGCGCCCGCTGCTCTGCTAGGGGGGAGCCCCCCAGCGCCCCCCCCCCCGGGAGCCGGGCCGGGGGGAGCCGCTTTAACCCCCCCCCCGGGGGCGGGACTCACCGATCCGCTCGATGCGGGTCACGTCCCGGACCTCGGGCACCTTCGTGGTCTGCTGGGGGGGGGGAGAGCGGTGAGGGGGGGGAGAGCGGTGAGGGGGGGGCAGCGCTCGGGGGACCCCCCCAGACCCCCCCCCGGATCTCTCCTCCCCCCAGCGCCCCCCCGCCTCACCCCGCCCCCAGGGGAAGGGCGGGCGGGGCGCGGGGGGGGGGGTCCCGGGGGGGGCGGGGCGCGCGGGGAGGGTCCCGGGGGGGGGGGCGGGGCGCGCGGGGGGGGGTCCCGGGGGGGGGGCCGGGGCGCGCGGGGGGGGGTCCCGAGGGGGGTCCCGGGGGGGGGCGGGGCGCGCGGGGGGGGTCCCGGGGGGGGCGGGGAGGGGGTCCCGGGGGTGCGGGGCGCGCGGGGAGGGGTCCCGGGGGGGGGGCGGGGCGCGCGGGGGGTCCCGGGGGGGCGGGGCGCGCGGGGAGGGGTCCCGGGGGGGGCGGGGCGCGCGGGGAGGGGTCCCGGGGGGGCGGGGCGCGCGGGGAGGGGTCCCGGGGGGGGGGGCGGGGGCGCGCGGGGGGTCCCGGGGGGGGCGGGCGGGCGCGCGGGGGGTCCCGGGGGGGCGGGGCGCGCGGGGGGGTCCCGGGGGGGCGGGGCGGGGCGGCCCCTCTCACCGCCGTTGCCATGTTGCTCAGACTCCGCAACGAGCCGCCCGGCGCTGACCGGAAACCGGAAGTCGCTCCGCGCCACGCGCCGAGCGGGGGGAGCCGCTCGGCCGCCGCTCTATGGTCCGCGGTCCTCCAGCCTCCCGGCCCGGCCCCGCCCCCTCCCCTCCTGACACTGCCACCCCTCCTCTGACCCCTCCCTCCCCCGCTATCCCCCTCTGATTCCGCCCCTCCCGCTTGTACCGCTCCCCGCCACCCTCTTCTGCCCCGCTCCCCTCCCCCCTTTCCTGGAATTGGCGACACTTCCCCTATAAGACCTTGGAGCACGTACCCACCCCGCCCCCACGTGTCCCTCCCCTTGCCGGTCACTGGCTACGTCAGCCAATCAGAGCCCGGGGTCCTCTGAGCGCGCCACTGAGAGTCGCGGGAGCGCAGTGGGGCGTGGCGCCGGGCGGGCCACACCCTGTGTGGGGCGGGGCCTCGGCGCAGCATCGGGGGCGGGGCGGGGTCAGTCTGAAACCAGCCCTGCGGGAAGGTGAGTGGAGACAGAGCCCCCCCCAGTATCCAGCCCCCCCCCGGCCCCCCATCTATCCCTCCCCCCACTCTTCCCCCGGCCCCTTCCCCCCCCATCTCCCTCCCCCATATATCCCTCCCCCTCCCTTCCCAGGCCCCATCTCCCCCTTCCCCCCATATATTCCTTCCCCGGCCCCCCCATATCTGCCTCCCGGCCCCCTATCTCCCCCTTTCCCCCATATCTCCCCTCCCCCCCTCCTCTTCCCCGCCCCCCGGCCCCTTCCCCCCCATCTCCCTCCCCCATATATCCCTCCCCCTCCCCTTTCCCAGGCCCCCATCTCCCCCTTCCCCCCCATATATCCCTTCCCCGGCCCCCCATATCTGCCTCCCGGCCCCCTATCTCCCCCTTTCCCCATATCTCCCTCCCCCTCCTCTTCCCCGGCCCCCTATCTCCCCCCAGCCTCCTTCCCCCCCATATTTCCCTGCCTCTCATCTTCCCCCGGCCCCCCGTCTCCTTCTCCCCCCATATCTTCTTCCCCCTCCTCTTCCTCCGGCCCCCCATGTCCCCCCAGCCCCCTATCTCCTTCCCTTTCCTCCGGCCCCTCCTATCCCCCCAACCCCTTCCCCCATGTGTCCCCTACATCCCCCCGCAGCAGCCAAGGCTCCGACCCCCCCCCCCCCCTTTCCGGTGGGTCTGGGAGGTGGGGGTGTCCCCGGGCTCTGACCCCCACGTGGGCCTGCGCTGGGGGGCGGGGGGCGAGCGGGGCTCATCGGGTCTGTCTGTCTCCCCAGCCCGCCCCCCCGCCCCCGTTGGCGCAGCGCTGCCCCCCGCCCCAGCCGCCATGCCCTGGCCCGCAGCGTCTCCGTCACCTCCCTGACCGGGCTGGAGGACTGGGAGGATGAGCTGGACCTGGAGAACGCCGTCCTCTTCGAGGTGGCCTGGGAGGTGGCCAACAAAGGTGAGCCGGATGCCTGGGTTCCCTCTCCGGCTTGGGGGGTGGGGGGGGTCGGAGCAGCGGGGGATGGGAGCCCGGACTCCTGGGTTCTCTCCCTGGCTCTGGGAGGGGAGCGGGGCCTGGTGGTTAGAGCGGGGTGGGGCTAGGAGCCCGGACTCCTGGGTCCCTCCCTGGCTCTGGGTGGGGAGTGGGGCCTGGTGGTTAGAGCGGAGGGGGCTGGGAGCCCGGACTCCTGGGTCCCCTCCCTGGCTCTGGGAGGGGAGTGGGGCCTGGTGGTTAGAGCGGGGGTGGGGCTAGGAGCCCGGACTCCTGGGTTCTCTCCCTGGCTCTGGGAGGGGAGTGGGGCCTGGTGGTTAGAGCGGAGGGGGCTGGGAGCCCGGACTCCTGGGTCCCCTCCCTGGCTCTGGGAGGGGAGTGGGGCCTGGTGGTTAGAGCGGAGGGGGCTGGGAGCCCGGACTCCTGGGTCCCCTCCCTGGCTCTGGGAGGGGAGTGGGGCCTGGTGGTTAGAGCGGGGGTGGGGCTAGGAGCCCGGACTCCTGGGTCCCCTCCCTGGCTCTGGGAGGGGAGTGGGGCCTGGTGGTTAGAGCTGGGGTGGGGCTAGGAGCCCGGACTCCTGGGTTCTCTCCCTGGCTCTGGGAGGGGAGTGGGGCCTGGTGGTTAGAGCGGAGGGGGCTGGGAGCCCGGACTCCTGGGTTCTCTCCCTGGCTCTGGGAGGGGAGTGGGGCCTGGTGGTTAGAGCGGAGGGGGCTGGGAGCCCGGACTCCTGGGTTCTCTCCCTGGCTCTGGGAGGGGGGTGGGGTCTGGTCGGGTGGCTGGGAACCCAGGAGGTTACGTTGTGAGCTGCCATGACTTGCTGTGGGACAGAGCCCAGCACCCTGGGGTGTAGGTGTCCCAGGCATTCTCTCCCACCCCCCCCCATGGGGTGAGGAGCAGGAACATTAAGCCTAGGGGCTAAGCAGGGGGGTCGTGGGGGCCTGGCTCTGTGCCCCCCACTGGAGCGGGGCCCAGTGGGAGGAAGGGCTCCCACCCCCAGCGACCCTGATGCCCCCTCGGCCAAGCCGTGTTCCCGTCTCCCTCGGTACGTCTAATGGGCCCATTGCGCTGGCCCCGTGCCAGGGGCCGGGATGCCCGCGGGGTCCCACTGGGGGCACGGGGCAGAGACGACCCACCCAATTCGGCTCGGCTGCCATGTTCCCCTGCAGCCCAGCGGCCCCGGCTGGCACTGGGGCATCCGGGCCAGCGCTGCTGGCCAGGGGTGCTGGGCTGGTGGGCGGCGGGGCAGGGCCCCAGCAGGGGGTGCTCTCCCCCCAGTAGGCAGTGCTGGCCCCAGTGGGGCGCTAGGGGGCGCTGGGCTGGTGGGGAGGGGGCAGTATCTTTGGGGTGTCCTGTCCTGGCTTTGAGCCCTCCGGGGTGAAGCTCCCTGTTGCTTCCTTCACTTCCTGTCCTAAACTGTTCTATGACTGTTAAGCAGCCCCCGCCTCCACCCCAGAGGGGTCACAACTCGGCCTAGGCAAGGGGCCCCCCTCCATACACACCCCGCCCCCACAGCCAGCTCATGCCCCACCCCAGAGGGGCCTCATCCCGGTGGCTGGGCGAGGGGTCCCCGTATACCCTGCCCCGCCCAGGGGGCCGTATCCTGGCATGGGGGGGCCCCGGCCGGAGCTGTGCTTGGCACTATGACACCCCCCCCCCCCCCCCCCCCCCGGCTCGACCCCGCTGGGTCAGGCCTCGGCTGTGAGGGGAACAGCCACAACCTTGTGATTTTCCCAGATGCCTCCTGCCCCCCAGGCCGGTGGGCGGAGACGCTGGTGCAGAGAAGGGGCCAGTCTGAGCTGGGGTGGGGCAACTGCGCCGTGGGGCAGCCCCTGGCAGGGGGCTCTGGGCAGGACCCTGCTGCTGCGGGGGGGAGGGGGTTCACAATGCATTGCATCCTGCTGGGCCCCGTGGGACAGTGCAAGGGAGTCCCAGGTGTTGGGGTGGGGTGTGTAAGGGGGGGGGGGGGCCACAGGTGTGGGGGCGGGGTGTGTATTGGCCCCCTCTCCCAGGTGTGGGGGCGAGGTGTGTATGGAGGGGAGGCCCCCTCACCCAGGTGTGGGGGTGGGGTCTGTTGAGGGGGCCCCCCACAGGTGTGGGGGCAGGGTGTGTATCAGCCCCCCTCCCCTGGGTGTGGGGGTGGGGTGTGTATGAAGGGGGGGGCCCCCCACAGGTGTGGGGGCGTGGTGTGTATGGAGGGGGGACCCCTCTCCCCAGGTGTGGGGGCGGATGCGTGGGGGGGCTGTCTCTGACCCACCCCCCCGCCCCGCAGTGGGGGGTATCTACACGGTGCTGCAGACCAAGGCCAAGATCACGTCGGACGAGTGGGGGGAGAATTACTTCCTGCTGGGGCCCTACCTGGAGCAGAACGTGCGGACGCAGGTGGAGCTGATCGACGCGCCCCACCCGGCCGTGCGACGCACCATCGACGCCATGAACGCCAAGGGCTGCAAGGTGAGAGCCCAGCAGGGGGCCACGGCGAGGGGAGAGCCCCCCCGCCCCCCACTCAGAGCACCCTGGATGGCAAAGTGACAGCCGGGGGGTGTTCGGGGGCCCCCTTGTGACCTGGGGCGGGGACCCTGCTGCTCCCCCTGGTCCAAGGGGGCCCCCACCCACTTCCTCTGCCTCTGTGTTGCGGTTCCCCTCTCCCTGACCAGAACGATTCCTGCACCCGTCTCCCAGAACCAGGGAGAGAACCCAGGCGTCCTGGCTCCTAGCCGCCCACTGCGCTAACCACCAGACCCCACTCCCCTCCCCAGAGCTGGGAAGAGAACCCAGGAGTTCTGCCTCCACCTAACCAGGTTGAACAGGAAACCACCAACACCCCCCCCCCCCCCACCCTCCCGCCACCACCACCCAGAAATCCTGTCTCCTATTAGGACTGTCGCCCCCAATCCCTGGTGTTTTGCGGGTGTCTCATTTCCCCCCCCCCCCCCCCACCCAGCAGCCACCTCTGGGACGCCCAGCTCCCCCCTTCACCAGGTCCCCCGAGGGGGGCTATCTTTAGTAACCAGGCTCAGGTTACCCACCCATGAAAGGTCACCCCCCCACACACGTGATGTTTTTCTCTGGTGCTCAAAATATCTGCCCTGAAGTCCCCTCCCTGGTGTGTGTGGGGGCGGGGGAAGGCTGGGATCCTTGGGGGGGCTACATTGGGGGGGTGTTGGGAAGTGGCTATCACCATCTGGGCCCCAACCCCATTCTTGGGGGGGGGGTATCCCCTACCCCTGAGGTGACAGTTGGGGGGGTCCCACTGGGTATATAGGAGCTCGGGGGGGGGGGGTGGAGGGGGGTCCATGTGCATGTGATGGGGAGAGGCCCTGGGGTAGTTGGTTTGGGGGCTGGGGCCCCTGGGGGGTCCAAGTGGGGGGGGGCCCGGGGGGGTCCAAGTGGGGGGGCCCCTGGGTGTGGCGTGGAAACCCCGGGGCTCCTCCCCCCCGCTGACCCCTGCCCCCCCAGGTGTACTTTGGGCGCTGGCTCATCGAGGGGGCCCCCTACGTGGTGCTGCTGGACGTGGGGGCCACGGCCTGGAGCCTGGACCGCTGGAAGATGGAGCTGTGGGACAGCTGCACCATCGGGGTGCCCTGGTACGACCGGGAGGCCAACGACGCCGTCCTCTTCGGCTTCCTCACCGCCTGGTTCCTCGGCGAGGTGCGGGGGGGGGGGGGGAGGGGGTGTTCATGCTGCCCGAGAGCCCCCAGCTCTGCCCACCGTGCCCCTAGGGCAGCCTGCCACTCCTCCCCCCCCCCCCCCCGAGCGCCCCATTTCCTGGTGCATTGCAAAGAGAACCCAGGCATCCTGGCTCCCAGCAGCCACCCTGCTCCCTCAGAGCCAGGGAGAGAACCCAGGCGTCCTGGCTCCCAGCAGCCACCCTGCTCTCTCAGAGCCAGGGAGAGAACCCAGGCGTCCTGGCTCCCAACCCCCCTCTGACCCACCAGACCCCACTCCCCTTCCAGAGCCAAGAAGAGAACCCAGGCGTCCTGGCTCCTAGCCCCCTTTTGACCCACCAGACCCCCCCTCCCCTTCCAGAGCAAGGGAGAGAACCCAGGCGTCCTGGCTCCCAACCCTCCTCTGACCCACCAGACCCCACTCCCCTTCCAGAGCCAAGGAGAGAACCCAGGCATCCTGGCTCCCAGCCGCCCCCCCCCCCGCTCTATCCACTAGACCCCCCCTCCCCTCCCAGAGCTGAAGAGAGAACCCAGGCGTCCTGGCTTCCAGCCCCCCCACTCTATCCACTAGTCGTCATCGTGTCCCCCCCCCCCCCCCCGGCACGGAGCGAGAACCCAGGCGTCCTGACCGGGCTCTCTCTGCCCCAGTTCGTGGCTCAGTGCGAGGAGAAGCCGTTTGTCATTGGCCATTTCCATGAGTGGCTGGCGGGCGTCGGGCTCATCCTGTGCCGTACCCGCAAGCTGCCGGTGGCCACCATCTTCACCACCCACGCCACACTGCTGGGGCGGTACCTGTGCGCGGGCAGCGTCGACTTCTACAACAACCTGCACGCAGTGAGTCGCGGGGGGGGGGGCAGCGCCCCGGGGTTCATGGTCCCCTCCCAGAGCTGGGCAGAGAACCCAGGTGTCCTGGCTCCCTGCCCCTCCTGCTCTAACCCCTAGACCCCGCTCCCTTCCCAGAACTGGGGAGAGAACCCAGGAGTCCTGGCTCCTTGCCCCTCCTGCTCTAACCACTAGACCCCACTCCCTTCCCAGAACTGGGGAGAGAACCCAGGAGTCCTGGCTCCCAGCCCCTCCTGCTCTAACCACTAGACCCTCTCCCTTCCCAGAACTGGGGAGAGAACCCAGGAGTCCTGGCTCCCTGCCCCTCCTGCTCTAACCCCTAGACCCTCTCCCTTCCCAGAACTGGGGAGAGAACCCAGGAGTCCTGGCTCCTTGCCCCTCCTGCTCTAACCACTAGACCCTCTCCCTTCCCAGAACTGGGGAGAGAACCCAGGTGTCCTGGCTCCCAGCCCCCTCCTGCTCTAACCCCTAGACCCCACTCCCTTCCCAGAACTGGGGAGAGAACCCGGGAGTCCTGGCTCCCAGCCCCTCCTGCTCTAACCCCTAGACCCCACTCCCTTCCCAGAACTGGGGAGAGAACCCAGGAGTCCTGGCTCCCAGCCCCTCCTGCTCTAACCACTAGACCCCGCTCCCTTCTCAGAGCCGGGGAGAGAACCCAGGAGTCCTGGCTTCCACTTGACCCCCCTCCCCATGTTCTATCCTACTCTGGGGCATTACCACGTTGTCCTTTCTCGCCCCCCCAGTTTAACGTGGACAAGGAGGCCGGGGACCGGCAGATTTACCACCGGTATTGCATGGAGCGGGCCGCAGTGCACTGTACCCACGTCTTCACCACCGTGTCCCAGATCACGGCCGTGGAGGCCGAGCACCTGCTCAAGAGAAAACCCGGTGAGGGGCTGGGGGCGCGGGGCCGCTCTGGGGTGGGAGCTGGGGGCCTCTCTGGGGCGGGGCGTGGGGGCTGGGTGTGCAGGGACCCCTCGTCCGGCCCTGGGATTCGGCCCCTCTGGGGTGGAGCGCAGGGGCTGTGGAGCAGCCACATAGAACAGCGTGGGGAAAAACGGGCGATCCCAGGCCCGAGTATTTCCCACTAATGGCTGCCCCGTGTCTCCTCTCCGGTGCCGCCCCCCCCCCCAGATCTGGTGACCCCCAACGGCCTGAATGTCAAGAAATTCTCCGCCATGCACGAGTTCCAGAACCTCCACGCCCAGAGCAAGGCCCGGATCCAGGAGTTCGTCCGGGGGCATTTCTATGGGTGAGTCCCGGAGACCCCAACTTCCCGGGGGGGGTTCTGGGGCGCCCCGACCTGCTCGGTCCTGCAGCCACAACCTTGGAACGGTCCCCAACGCCGCCGGGGGAGAACCCAGGAGTCCTGGCTCCCAGCCCCTCCCTGCTCTCACTGGACCCTGCTCCTTTCTTGCTGGAATTCCCCTCAGCGCCCCCTTCTGGCAGCTGGTAGAACTGCACCTGCTGCCTCTCTACTGGCCCCCTTGAGGGGCTGTCAGATCCCCCCCCCCCCCCCCTTTCACCCCAGCGCTAGGTACAGTATGGCAATTGGACTCCTCCTGGGTGGGGATGCGGCTGGCTCTGGGGTGGGGCCGGGGGCTGGGTATACGGGAACCCCTCCCCGGCGCTGGGATGCGGCTGGCTCTGGGGTGGGGCCGGGGGCTGGGTATCCAGGGACCCCTCGCCCGGCGCTGGGATGCGGCTGGCTCTGGGGTGGGGCACAGGGGCTGGGTATCCAGGGACCCCTCCCCCGGCGCTGGGATGCGGCTGGCTCTGGGGTGGGGCACAGGGGCTGGGTATCCAGGGATCCCTCGCCCGGCACTGGGATGAGGCTGGCTCTGGGGTGGGGCGCAGGGGCTGGGTATCCAGGGACCCCTCCCCCGGCGCTGGGATGCGGCTGGCTCTGGGGTGGGGCCGGGGGCTGGGTATCCAGGGACCCCTCGCCCGGCGCTGGGATGCGGCTGGCTCTGGGGTGGGGCCGGAGCTGGGTATCCAGGGACCCTCCCCCGGCGCTGGGATGCGGCTGGCTCTGGGGTGGGGCCGGGGGCTGGGTATCCAGGGACCCCTCCCCCGGCGCTGGGATGCGGCTGGCTCTGGGTGGGGCCGGAGCTGGGTATCCAGGGACCCTCCCCCGGCGCTGGGATGCGGCGGCTGGCTCTGGGGTGGGGCGCAGGGGCTGGGTATCCAGGGATCCCTCGCCCGGCACTGGGATGCGGCTGGCTCTGGGGTGGGGCGCAGGGGCTGGGTATCCAGGGATCCCTCGCCCGGCACTGGGATGCGGCTGGCTCTGGGGTGGGGCGCAGGGGCTTGGGTATCAGGGGACCCCTCCCCCGGCGCTGGGATGCGGCGGGATGCGGCTGGCTCTGGGGTGGGGCCGGGGGCTGGGTATCCAGGGATC
Source organism: Chelydra serpentina (assembly GCA_037349315.1). Classification (NCBI taxonomy): domain Eukaryota; kingdom Metazoa; phylum Chordata; order Testudines; family Chelydridae; genus Chelydra; species Chelydra serpentina. The sequence continues at coordinate 12,315 of JBAIAC010000661.1, forward strand.
CCTCACCCGGCGCTGGGATGCGGCTGGCTCTGGGGTGGGGCGCAGGGGCTGGGTATACGGGAACCCCTCCCCCGGCGCTGGGATGCGGCTGGCTCTGGGGTGGGGCCGGGGGCTGGGTATCCAGGGACCCCTCGCCCGGCGCTGGGATGCGGCTGGCTCTGGGGTGGGGGCCGGGGGCTGGGTATCCAGGGACCCCTCCCCCGGCGCTGGGATGCGGCTGGCTCTGGGGTGGGGCGCAGGGGCTGGGTATCCAGGGATCCCTCGCCCGGCGCTGGGATGCGGCTGGCTCTGGGGTGGGGCCGGAGCTGGGTATCCGGGGATCCCTCGCCCGGCACTGGGATGCGGCTGGCTCTGGGGTGGGGCCGGAGCTGGGTATACGGGAACCCCTCCCCCGGCGCTGGGATGCGGCTGGCTCTGGGGTGGGGCGCAGGGGCTGGGTATACGGGAACCCCTCCCCCGGCGCTGGAATGCGGCTGGCTCTGGGGTGGGGCCGGGGGCTGGGTATCCAGGGACCCCTCGCCCGGCACTGGATGCGGCTGGCTCTGGGGTGGGGCGCAGGGGCTCGGTATCCAGGGACCCCTCCCCCGGCGCTGGGATGCGGCTGGCTCTGGGGTGGGGCCGGAGCTGGGTATCCAGGGACCCCTCGCCCGGCGCTGGGATGCGGCTGGCTCTGGGGTGGGGCCGGAGCTGGGTATCCAGGGACCCCTCCCCGGCGCTGGGATGCGGCTGGCTCTGGGGTGGGGCGCAGGGGCTGGGTATCCAGGGACCCTCCCCCGGCGCTGGGATGCGGCTGGCTCTGGGGTGGGGCGCAGGGGCTGGGTATCCAGGGATCCCTCGCCCGGCGCTGGGATGCGGCTGGCTCTGGGGTGGGGAGCGGGGGCTGGGTATCCAGGGACCCCTCGCCCGGCGCTGGGATGCGGCTGGCTCTGGGGTGGGGAGCGGGGGCTGGGTATCCAGGGACCCCTCGCCCGGCGCTGGGATGCGGCTGGCTCTGGGGTGGGGCACAGGGGCTGGGTATCCAGGGATCCCTCACCCGGCGCTGGGATGCGGCTGGCTCTGGGGTGGGGCGCAGGGGCTGGGTATCCAGGGATCCCTCGCCCGGCACTGGGATGCGGCTGGCTCTGGGGTGGGGCGCAGGGGCTGGGTATCCAGGGACCCCTCCCCCGGCGCTGGGATGCGGCTGGCTCTGGGGTGGGGCCGGGGGCTGGGTATCCAGGGACCCCTCGCCCGGCGCTGGGATGCGGCTGGCTCTGGGGTGGGGCCGGAGCTGGGTATCCAGGGACCCCTCGCCCGGCGCTGGGATGCGGCTGGCTCTGGGGTGGGGCCGGGGGCTGGGTATCCAGGGATCCCTCGCCCGGCGCTGGGATGCAGCTGGCTCTGGGGTGGGGCGCAGGGGCTGGGTATCCAGGGACCCCTCGCCCGGCGCTGGGATGCGGCTGGCTCTGGGGTGGGGCGCAGGGGCTGGGTATACAGGAACCCCTCCCCCGGCGCTGGGATGCGGCCTGCTCTGGGGTGGGGCGCGGGGGCTGGGTATCCAGGGACCCCTCCCCCGGCGCTGGGATGCGGCTGGCTCTGGGGTGGGGCGCGGGGGCTGGGTATCCAGGGACCCCTCCCCCGGCGCTGGAATGCGGCTGGCTCTGGGGTGGGGCGCGGGGGCTGGGTATACGGGAACCCCTCCCCCGGCGCTGGAATGCGACTGGCTCTGGGGTGGGGCGCGGGGCTGGACATTCAGGCATTTCTCTGCCCCAGGCACCTGGACTTTAACCTGGACAAGACCCTGTTCTTCTTCATCGCCGGGCGCTACGAATTCTCCAACAAGGGGGCCGACATCTTCCTGGAGGCGCTGGCGCGGCTCAACTACCTGCTCCGGGTACCGGGGTTCCCTTGTCCCGCCTCCCCACACTCCGGGGGTTCGAGGGACCCACTGCCGGCCATCTCGGGTGGGGTCCCGGTCGGAAGGGGTCGGACAAATCCCCTGGCAGCAGAGGGCAGTGGGGGAGGGGAGATGGGGCCGTGGGGGTTTCCTACCTGGGCAGGGAGGGGGGGTCTCTGGGATGGGGGCCGAGCTGTTCCAAGAGCTCCCATCCCTGCTGGGGAATGGCCCCAGCCCCCCCCCCCCCACTCACCCCCTCTGGCCCCCCTCGCCCCCTCAGGTGAATGGCAGCCAGGTGACCGTGGTGACCTTTTTCATCATGCCGGCTCGGACCAACAACTTCAATGTGGAGACCCTCAAGGGGCAGGCCGTGCGCAAGCAGCTCTGGTAAGCCCCTCCCCAGGGACCCAGGAGTCCTGGCTCCTCCCTGCCCTAAGCCCCAAACCCCATCCCCCACCCAGAGCTGGGCAGAGAACCCAGGAGTCCTGGCTCCTCCCTGCCCTAAGCCCCAAACCCCATCCCCCACCCAGAGCCGGGCAGAGAACCCAGGAGTCCTGGCTCCCCCCTACCCTAACTACCAGACCGCATCTCCCTCCCAGAGCCAGCGAGAGAACCCAGGCGTCCTGGCTCCCAGTATATATATGTATATAATCTCTCTCTCTCTCTCTCTCTCTCTCTCTCTCCCCCCCCCCCTTCCCCCCCCCCCCCCCCCCAGGGACACGGCCAATGCCGTGAAGGAGAAGTTTGGGAAGAAGGTTGTATGAGTCACTGCTGGTGTAAGTCCCGCTCCCCACAGTTCAGCGGCCCAGGGAGGTGCGGGGGGGCCAGAGGGATGTACGGGGAGATGGGGCTCTGGGCTGTGAGGGGCCCCTTGGGGGGCGGGGAGCTTGGGGGGAAGCAGGGAATGGGAGTTGAGGGGCCACCAGTCCTGGGCTCTGCACCCCCCACCCCACACTAACATCCTCCCCCCTCCCCCAGCGGGAACCTCCCCGACATGAACAAGATGCTGGACAAGGAGGATTTCACCATGATGAAGAGAGCGATATTCGCCACCCAGGTACCCGGACGCCTGGGTTCTCTCCTGGGGCAGGGAGAGTGGGGTCTAGTGGGATGGGGGGTTGGGAGCCAGGACCCTGGGTTCTCTTCCCAGCTCTGGGAGGGGAGGGGGGGTCTAGTGGTTATACCAGGGGGGCTGGGAGCCAGGACTCCTGGGTTCTATCCCCAGCGCTGGGATGGGAGTGGGGTGTCACGGAGTATAGGGGGAGTCCGGCCCTGCACCCCTCTTCCCCGGATTCACTGGGAGTCTCAGCCAGCCAGTAGAACAGAAGGTTTATTAGAGATGCCAGGAACACAGTCCAACCAGAGCTTGTTCCAACACCTTCAGCTCCCACCTTTGCAGGGGAGGGGCCGGGGCCATCAGTTGCTAGGAGACCGAGTGTCGGCCATTCTCTGTGTCCAGGCCCCTGCCCTAGGGCTCTGTAGCAATCATGCTCCCTTGTCCCACGACCACGTAGATACTCAAGCACTACATAGGGAAACCGAGGCACCCACACAGTACTCAGGGAAAACATTAACAACAGTCCTAGTTCGTCACATGGGGTCTAGTGGTGGGGGCAGGGAGGGAGCCAGGACTCCTGGGTTCTATCCCCAGCTCTGGGACAGGAGTGGGTCTAGTGGTGGGGGGCAGGGAGGGAGCCAGGACCCCTGGTTTCTATCCCCAGCTCTGGGACGGGAGTGGGTCTAGTGGTGGGGGCAGGGGAAGGGAGGGGCTGGGAGCGTGGGTCCCATCCTGGCTCTGGGAGGGGAGTGGGTCTCATGGGATTGAGCTGTGGGGGCTGGGAGCCCGGATGCCTGGGTCCAGTCCGACAGCGAAGCCTCCCCGGGCTGACAGGTGTCCGTCCCTCTGTCCGTCCTAGCGTCACTCCTTCCCCCCCGTCTGCACCCACAACATGCTGGACGACTCTACGGACCCCGTCCTCAACACCATCCGGCGTCTCGGGCTGTTTAACAGCAGCGCCGACCGCGTCAAGGTGAGCCGGGGGGCGGCCCCGCGGGGGAGGGACAAGGGGGGTGCTGTCCTGCCAGGCAGTAACCCTCCCCTCTCCGCCCCCAGGTCATCTTCCACCCCGAGTTCCTGTCCTCCACCAGCCCCCTGCTGCCCGTGGACTACGAAGAGTTCGTCCGAGGCTGCCACCTCGGGGTCTTCCCCTCCTACTACGAGCCCTGGGGCTACACGCCAGGCAAGGAACTGGGGCGCCCACTGCTTGGGTCCCCCCTGCGGCAGGGAGGGAAGTGGGGAGGGCTGGGAGCCAGGACTCCTGGGTTCTGTCCCCAGCTCTGGGAGGGGAGTGGGGACTAGTGGTTAGGGGGGGGGGGGGGGGCTGGGAGCCAGCATTCCTGGGTTCTGTCCCCAGCTCTGAGAGGGGAGTGGGGACTAGTGGTTAGGGTGGGGGGGGCTGGGAGCCAGGACTCCTGGGTTCTCATCCAGAGCCGGGTATAGGGGTCCCTGTATAACCAGTCCCTACCCCGGAGGGGCCGTGTCCCAGGGCCAGGCGAGGGGGCCCCATATACCCAGCACCCCCCTCCCCCCACGCGCCCCATCTGGTGGGTGTCCATGGGCCATCACGCTCTGGCTTTGGACATAGGTTGGTCAGGAGGGGGCTACGCAGGGTGGGGAAGGGGGTATATGCACCCAGCTGTTTTTCCCCCCCCCCCCTGGTCTAACTCTCCCTCTCCCCACCCCCCTCCTCCGCCAGCTGAATGCACTGTCATGGGGATTCCCAGCATCTCCACCAACCTCTCCGGATTCGGTTGCTTCATGGAAGAGCATATCGCCGACCCGTCAGCCTACGGTGAGTGCCGGGCCCCCCTACCCAACGACCCGGGGGAATTGTTCCCCGGCCAATCCCCCTGCCTGGGCAAAACAGACACCTCCATTTCCCGGCTGAATCCGTCCAGCATCCACGCCCGGCCCGGGATCGCGTGAGCCCTGCCTCCGCTGGACCGATGCGCCCGGTCCCGACAGACGGGGATCGAGTCCTCCCTGCCCCGACTCTTCTCTGCTCCGCTAAACGCCGGAGCTCCTGGAGGGTCTCTCACTCGCAGGCGGGTTTTTCCGGCCCTCGCATCCTTCTCCGGCCCCTCTGCGATTTACCACCATCCTCCTGGAGAGCCTCGTGCGTCTAGCTGTATTAACACGCAGCGTGTTTGCTTGGGTCCGGCTTACCCAGCAAGCTCGTCGCCCTGCGTCACTGACCCATCCTCTGCGTTGGTTCCCGCACCCCAGGGTGTGGGTCGTCTGCAAACTTTATCCGTGAGGATTTTATGTTTTTCCCTCAGGTCACTGATTAAAACGTTCAGTAGCGGGGGGCCACGAGAAACACCCCTACTCGATGGTGGTGCCCCACTTACAATCCCCTTGGGAGATCTATCAGCTAGCCAGTTTTTAATCCATTTAACATGGGCCATGTTACTGTTATATATTCTCGTGTTTTGATCTTAATGTCGTGTAGCATCACACACAAGTCTGAATAGATCACATCAGCACCATTACCTGTGTCATTCTAATTTCACCGGAAAAGATGTGACGTTAGTTGGGTGGGATCTATTTTCCATTTTCCATATTGATTGGATTTAATTTCATTGTCCCCCTTCAGTTCTTTATTAAGTCCCACATCAGCCGGTTCATCATCTTGCCTGGGATCGATGCCAGATTGACAGCCCCTATAATTACCCAGGTGTCAGATTAGCTTTCTTCCAGTCTTTTGGGACTTCCACGGGGTTTCAAGATTTATTGAAGATCAATGGTCCAGCGAGCTCCTTGGCCAGTTCTTTTAAAACTCTTGGAAGCAAGATTTTGGGACATGCTGATTTTAAAATATTTAGCTTTAGTTGTTGCTGTTTAACCTCCTCCAGAGATCCTGCTGCAATGGAAAGTGTTTCATCATCATCATGATCTGACTACGTGATCTGGCTTTTTCCCCAAATGCAGAACACAAATATTTACTGAACACTTCTGCTTTTTCTGTGTTGTTCACAATTCTATCATTTCCATCTAGTAATGGACCCATTCCATTAAGATTTATTTTGTTCCTAATACACTAAAAAACCAACCAACCCTTCTTATTGTCCTTAACTCTGCTGGTCATAGAGTTCACCTTGTGTCCTTTAGCTTCCCTTATCAATTGTCTACAATTCCCTGATTTCTGATTGGAATGCGTTATCGTCACCTTCTCCTTGATTCCACTTGTTATATATTGTCTTTATTTTGTATAGTTGCCGTCACTTCCCCCATAAGCCTTGTTGATTATTTTAACCTACCTTTGTGATTGTGGCTTTTCAGGCCTCTAATAGAACATCCTTGGGACTATTTTCAATGCTGGGTTCTGCCCCAGCTCTGGGAGGGGAGTGGGGTCTAGTGAGTTAGAGCAGGGGGTCTGGGAGCCAGGACTCCTGGGTTCTCACTAAGTTGTCCCCGCCCCCCAGGGATCTACATCCTGGACCGGCGGTTCCGGGCGCTGGACGACTCGTGCACCCAGCTGACGTCCTTCCTGTACAGTTTCTGCCAGCAGAGCCGGCGGCAGCGCATCATCCAGCGCAACCGGACCGAGCGCCTCTCCGACCTGCTGGACTGGAAGTACCTGGGCCGGGTGAGTGCGGAGGGGACCTGCGTGGGGTGTGGAAGTGGGGGAGCTGCATGGGCTGGGGGGGGGCTAGGGGGGCGCTGGCGGGGGTACGACAGTGGGGAAGCCGGGTGAGCAGGGGTGAGGCTGGGTGAGATGGAGTGAGGTGCTGGTGAGGGTGTGGAAGCGGGGGTGGGGCCGGAGGGGTGTGTGGAAGCGGGGGCGGGGCCGGGAGGGGTGTGTGGAAGCGGGGGCGGGGCCGGGAGGGGTGTGTGGAAGCGGGGAGGGCCACGGAGACAAGGGGACGTGGGCCTGGCGGCTATGGGGCAGTGGTTGTGGGGGGGCCCAAACTCAGCAATGGGACGGGACCTGGTCACATCACCCAGTGAACCCAGGGGGCTCTGGGGGTGGGAAATCCTTGTGCCAGGCCATGTGGGGGAAGAGCTGGCGGGGGGGGGGGGGGAGATTGCCCCCCCCCCCCCGCCTCCATGGGAACCGACCCCTTGGGGAGAACCTGCTGCTGTCGGAGGCTGACACGGAGGGCGCTGGATGCGGGGGCGGGGGGGGGGGGCAGAAGGGAGCTGTGGGGGGGAGGTCCTGGCCCAGCCCCCCATAACCCCCCTTGTCTTCCCTCCCCACCCAGTATTACATGTCCGCCCGACACATGGCGCTCGCCAAGGCCTTTCCCGACAACTTCACCTACGAGCCCCCGGAGGAGACAGCGGTGAGTGTGGAAACCCCCCCCCCCCCCCCAAGGGGCCCGGTATACTCAGCGCGCCCCCCCCCCCCCAAGGGGCCCCCGTGCCCCTCCCAGGAGCCCTGCATACCCAGCCCCCGCCCCACCCCAGAGGGTTTTGCGTTTCTGCGCTGGGTGAGGGATCCCTGTGTCCCTGGCCCCCGCATCTCCCCCGCCCCCCCAAGGGGTCCATGTATACCCAGCTCCTGTGTTTCCCCACCTCCCCCCCGAAGGGGTCCCTGCGTCCCCAGCCCCTGCGTGCCCCCTGTCATGGGTTCGGTCACAGAGACCCCCTTGGGACTCCCCCTTGGGACTGTCACCTGATGTGCTGAAACTCCCTCTGAGCCCGTTTTCCCTGCCAGTTTGGGACTCCAGAGCCCTGCCTTGTGCCAGACACGCTAATCTGCTGCAGCCCAGACCAGGGTCTGAACCGCACCCCCAAAGCTGCAGACTTAACTGAAAACAGCTTACGAAGTGCTCCTGTCTCCAGCACCCAGACACCCAGCTCCCAAAGGGATCCAAACCCCAAATAAATCCGCGTTACTCTGGATAAAGCGTATACAGAGTAAACTCATCAATTGTCCGCCCTCTATAACACTGGTAGAGAGAGATGCACGGCTGTTTGCTCCCCCACGTATTAATCACTTACTCTGGGTCAATTAATGAAAGTGATTTTATGAAGTATAAAACGTGGGATCTAAGTGGTTTCAAGTAATACCAGACAGAACAAAGCAAGTTACCAAACAAAATGAAACCCACGCAAGTCTAAGCCTAATACATGAAGAAACTGAATACGGGTAAATCTCACCCTCAGTGATGATCCAATAAGCTTCTTTCACAGACTAGACTCCTTCCTAGTCTGGGCCCGGTACAGTCCGTGTTGGTCCCAGCTCAGGTGGTAACTAGGGGATTTCTCATGACTGGCCCGCAGGTATGCAGTGGAGGCTTGCAGGTAAACAGAGCCATTCACAGGTCATTGAATATGAAGCACCTTTAATGGCTTCCACGTAATCTGTTTACATCAGTGATACACGTTTCGATCTTATTCTCCTAACTCCAGACGTAGACATAACACGTGCAAACAAACGGGATGAGCACACTCGGTAGATCCGTAGCTTTCGAGGAGTCTGTCCACCCGGCCCCCACCCTGTCTGGGCACCGGCACTACCGGGCGCGTCTCTCTCTCTCTCTCTCCGCGCAGGCCCAGGGATTCCGCTACCCCCGCCCGGCCTCCGTGCCCCCTTCGCCCTCCATCTCCCGCCACTCCAGCCCCCACCACAGCGAGACGGAGGAGGACGACGAGCGCTACGACGAGGAGGAGGAGGCGGAGAAGGATCGGCGCAACATCAAGCCCCCGGCCATGACGGGCCCCGTCCCCGAGTGGCGCAAGCCGCCCAAGAAGGGCTGCAGCGAGGCCAGCACCTCCTCCAACGCCTCGAACGCCTCCACCCCCACCATGCCCTCCAGCCCCAGCGACCTCGGCAGCCCCACCAGCTCCATCAACGAGGAGCGGAACTAGGGGAGGGGTCTAGACTGGTCTAGAATGAGGGGGTTCCCCCCCCCCGTGCACAACGGTTGTAAGCAACCCCCTGCTGTCCCCATCCTCCGCTTCTGGCTCCCCCTCCCCTTTTGTTGGGTTCTAGATCGCTGGTGCTAGGCTCTAGACTGTTCAAAACCAGGTGGTGTCCCCCCGCGTGAGATGAACATCCCCCTCCCACCTCCTGTCCTCTGCTTCTGGCTCTCCCTCTAGAACCCCATCCTCCCCTTTGGTGGTGGGGTGTTTCTCGGTTCTAGATGGCTGATGCTAGGTTCTAGATCATTCAAAACCAGAGGTATCCCTCCCACGTGAGATGAACATCTCCCCTCCTGTCCTCTGCTTCTGGCTCTCCCTCTGGACCCCCAAAGTGATGGGGGGTGTTTCTGTGTTCCAGATCAATGGCATGGGAGTTCTAGAGTCCAGTCTCCAAGGTGCTCCAGGACCCTGTGTGCTGCAGGCTCTGGCCTGCCCCTGCAAACTGTCTAGAACGACCTCTGTGTTGTCTGCAGCACTCTGGATTGTACTAGTGTTTGCAGCTGCCAACGTTCGGGGGAGATGGGGGCTCTCGAATGGTTTGGGCTAGGAGCGAGGTCAGGTGTGGTCTAGAGAGGGTCATGGTCTGGAACCGGGCCTGCCTCCATGGTGTGGGGTTGGTCTGGATCATTCTAGAATGTTTCTCAAGGATGCGGGGCAGCCCCCTCATGTTTGGGGATCTAGAATGTTCTAGAATTCTGTGTATTAAAATGGGGGTCTGACATCTAGAATGGGGCATGCCTCTCGGGGATGTAGGGTAGCCTTATCTGATTCTGGAATGCAGCATCTGGTGATGTCAGTGGTTCAGGATCAGTCTAAAATGGGACCTGCTGTAGGATTTTGATTGGATTGTTCTGGAGTGATGTAAAATAGTGGGGTTCTGGAGCTGTCTAGAAGGAGGGGCAGTCTAGAATGTGAGCCTGATACCGAATGCAGTGAAGTCCATAACGTTCTGGATCCCTCGAACTCTGTGCAATGAAGGGATTGGGGCCACGTGTAGAAGTCCACATTGTCATGGTCTAGATCAGTCCAGAACATTGCATGGTCAAGAGATGTTGAATGGTGTTGGGTGTTCTGGAGGGGACGTCTCGAATGGCGTCTCTGGGAAGGGGGAAGCACAGGCAGGCGCTGTGAACGAAGGGAGATGGCTCGGTCCCTGACTTCCAGAATGCAGCCCCGCCCAGATCATTCTAGAACAGCGTGTGCTGGGAGTCCCGGCCCTCTCGAAGCGTTCTGCGGCACTGCTGTGGTCCGGCGAGCAGAGCCTAGGAAAGAGGTGGTCTAGATCACATTGTAGCTCATTCTAGAGCATTGTGTGTAGGATGGAAAGAGGCTGTCTGGACCGGGTTCTAGACCATTCTCGTAGTGTCAGGGCGTATGCTAGAGGTTCCAGCAGCCTGGTCCATGTTCTAGGTTGTTTGAAGTCACGAGACACCAGCGTGGCTGGAACGACTTGCAGGCTTTCGATTGTTCTCGGAGGTTTGGGATTCGGTCGCCGGGTTCTAGATCACGCCACACTCCCGCTGGAGGGGGCTGCTCTAGAACATCGCGTGCTCTGGTCCAATGATGGGGCTGCTGGAAGGCTCCAGGATGCTGCATGCGGGTGCAGTCCCCCGCCGCCCCGCCCCATCCCAGACCGCCAGTCGAGATCCCAGCTGCTTGAGTTCTAGAACGCTGCTCCTGGCTGGCGCCATCTGGCGGGGGGGGGGGTACCACAGTTGGACCTGCTGCCGAGATGCAGCCACCTCCGGGGGGAGGGGACTAGACAGGGCTCCCCTTGCCCGCCAGTTTCCCAGCCACCCAACACAAGGAAAATCATGTTTCAAAGCCGTTGGGCTGACCTCCCCTGGGCCCCTCCACCCCGTGCTCTGTGCCTGGGTCGGGAGCTGCACCCACAGGTGCCATGGGGCCTCTATGGGGCGAGGCGCGCCCCCCCCCCCCCCCCCCCCCCCGGCTCATGTTTTTTATTTATGGCTGTTGCAAATGTCGTCGCTTGGTTTCGTTTTGGTCTCTCCCGGGCCGCAGGGGGCCGGGCCGGGCCTAGGAATAAACGTCTGGTAAACTCCGCGTCCCTCAGCCTACTTCCGCCATGCAGCTGTGTGGGGCGGAGCACGGGGCGGGCTGGGTCTGCGGGGACCCCTCGCCCAGCGCGGAGATGCTGCCCCTCGGGGGTGGGGGGGGCTATATGCGGACCCCTCGCTTGGTGCTGAGATGCCACCCCTCTGGGGTGGGGGGCAAGAGCTGGTTATAGGGGGACCTCTCCCTCACCTGGTGCTGGGATGGGGCCTGTGTGGGGGCTGGGTATCCAGGGACCCCTTTCACGGTGCTGGGATGCAGCCCTCTGGGGTGGAGCCCGGGGGACTGGTTATAGGAGGACCCCTCGCCCAGCACTGGGATGCGGCCCCTCTGGGGTGGTGCGCAGGTCCTGGTAATTTGGGGATCCTTCGCCCAGGTGGAGATGTGACCTGTCTGGGGTGGAGCCCGGGGGCTGGGTATACGGGGACCCCTCGCCCAGGTGGAGATGTGACCTGTCTGGGGTGGAGCCCGGGGACTGGGTATACGGGGACCCCTCGCCCAGGTGGAGATGTGACCTGTCTGGGGTGGTGCCGGCTGCCCCCTTCCAGGGGTGAGTTTGGGGTGCTGCCGGCTGGCCCTGCCGGGATGCTGCTCGTAGGGTGGGGGGAGCAGGGGCTGGGACCCCCAGAACTCTGCCCCAGTCCAAGGGGGCAGGGACGGCAGCTGCCCCCCACCCGGGGTTAATGCCATTGGGCCCCCCCCATTAACCAGCTGGGGAGTGCCAAGCTGGGGCCAGGGGTTAGAGGGGTGGGGGGGATGAAGAGCCAGGACACCTGGGTTCTCTCATGGGCTTTGCGAGGGGAGGGGGGGGGGGCTAGGGGTTGGAGCAGGGGGGCTGGAAGCCAGGACGCCTGGGTCCCCATCCCCAGGGCCCCAGCCAGACACCTCACGCGGCCGGAGTGCTAATGCCAAGCTTTTATTCAATGCCAGTTACAGATTTGGAGGGGGGGTCGGTCGCCCTGTCATCGGCAGGTGGGGGGCGTGTACCCCGTGATCAGCAGGGGGGAGGGGGGCTCCGGCCCGGCTGGGCAGCAGGATTTAAGGGGCCGGCGCCGTGGGCAGCGGGGGGCTCAGCTGCTGTCGTGCAGGGTGAGCCGGTCGAAGAGATACTCGCCCAGCCCCCCCTCGGGCGCCCCCACACGCCGCAGGTTGGTCACGTGGCCACCCAGCTTCTTGAGCAGCTTCACCTCCTCGTCCAGGTAGTGGGTCCTCCAGGAAATCGCACATCTGGGGGGGGGGGGGGGGAGAGTTAGAGATGGGGGTCCCCCCTGGGCCTCACCCCCCACCCCCCACAGGACTCCTGGGTTCTCTCCCCAAGGGTCTAGTGGTTAGTGCTGGGAGCCAGGACTCCTGGGTTCTCTCCTCAGCCCGGGAAGGGGCGGGGGGTCTCGTGGTTAGAGCCGGGGGACTCCTGGGTTCTCTCCCCAGCTCTGGGAGGGGAGGGGGGGGTCTAGTGGTTAGAGCCGGGGCCCGGGACTCCTGGGTTCTCTCCCCAGCTCTGGGAGGGGAGGGGGGGTCTAGTGGTTAGAGCCGGGGGCCCGGACTCCGGGGTTCTCTCCCCAGCTCTGGGAGGGGAGGGGGGGGGGGTCTAGTGGTTAGAGCGGGGGGCCCGGACTCCGGGGTTCTCTCCCCAGCTCGGGGAGGGGAGGGGCGGGTCTAGTGGTTAGAGCGGGGGCCCGGACTCCTGGGTTCTCTCCCCAGCTCGGGGAGGGGAGGGGCGGGGTCTAGTGGTTAGAGCTGGGGGCCCGGACTCCTGGGTTCTCTCGGGGTGGGTCACTCACGTGTGGGTCCGTGTGGCTCCTGGCCACCTTGTGCAGGTCGAGCAGCGCCTGGTTGACGGTTTTCTCCAGCTTCAGGGCGAAGTCCATGGCGGCCGCCCCGTTCCCCACTCGTCCTGCTCCGGTTTCTGGGGGGGGGGGGGAAGAGGGGGGTTAGCGCCATGCCCGGGGGGGGGGGGAGATGGGGTCCCCCTCAGCCCTTCCCATAGACCCCAGCACCCCCCCAGTGTCCCTCCCACGCCCCCATACCCCCCCCCGGCTCACCTGGATGGGCTGCAGGAGGATGCGGCCCCCCCGGCGGTTCTGGAAGCCCAGCAGCCGCTCGGCCTGTTCCCGCTTCTCGCCCGCCAGGTGCCGGAAGAACTCGGAGAATGGGCCCGCGCCACATCGTCCCGGTCGAAGAAATACCCCTGGGGGGGAGTCAGCCGTGAGCCCGAGTGTGGGGCTGCCCCCCAGATCCCCCCCCCGGGTTCTCTCCCAGAGAGCCCCCACCCAGACCCCCCCAATCCAGAGTTTGGGGAGAGCCCCCCACCCACCCCCTAACGCTAGATTTGGGGGGGGGCTGTGAAGCCAGGGACTGCCCCAGAAACACCCCCCCCCCGGGACCCTCCAATCCCAGGGATCCCGCCCACAGCCAGAGATCAGCCCCCACGGGACAGTCCCCCCCCCCCCCCCAGGTGTTGTTGATGAACTGGGGGGCGGGGCATCGCTGGGGTGGGACCCGGTCCATGGAGGCTGGACTCTGCCCTAGGAGCGTGGTAAACAACGGGGGGGGCAGGGACCAGGCAGCCAGAGCTGGTACCCAGGGTTGGGGGACTGGGGGCCCCTGGTGCTGGGGTCAGTGCCATGAGGGGGGGGTCCCTGCGCTGGGGACAGGGAGGGGGTGACGTAGAAGGACTGGGAGCCCGGACTCCTGGGTTCTCTCCCCGGCTCTGGGAGGGGAGCAGGGTCTAGTGGATGTGGGGGGCGGGGTGTGGGAGCCCGGACTCCTGGGTTCTCTCCCCAGCTCTGGGAGGGGAGCGGGGTCTAGTGGAATGTGGGGGGCGGGGTGTGGGAGCCCGGACTCCTGGGTTCTCTCCCCGGCTCTGGGAGGGGAGCAGGGTCTAGTGGATGTGGGGGCGGGGTGTGGGAGCCCGGACTCCTGGGTTCTCTCCCCAGCTCTGGGAGGGGAGCGGGGTCTAGTGGATGTGGGGGGCGGGGTGTGGGAGCCCGGACTCCTGGGTTCTCTCCCCGGCTCTGGGAGGGGAGCGGGGTCTAGCGGATGGGGCGGGGTGGGGGGGGGTGGCTGGGAGCCCGGACTCCTGGGTTCTCTCCGGCTCGGGGCGGGCAGGGGCACTCACCAGGGACTGGTAGCTGTAGCTGGCTCGCAGGCAGCTGGTTCACCAGGCGGTTGGTGCCGGCTTCGCTCTCGGGGGCGTAGTTCTGGCGGATCTGGGAGCTCATGGTGCCCGGTGGGTGCTGGGGGGTCTCGGGGTGCGGAGGCTCCGTTCAAACACTGTTGAAGCAAGAGCCTGGGGGGTCTGGGGCGCTGGCCGGGGCCTTTATACCCGCGGCTCTTCCCCCAGCCACCGACACGCCCCACACGGGGGAGGGGCTGGGAGCCCGGACGCCTGGGTTCTGTCCTCAGCTCTGGGAGGGGAGTGGGGCCTAGTGGTTAGAACGGGGGGGGGGGGGGCGGCCTGGGAGCCAGGAGTCCTGGGTTCTGTCCTCAGCTCTGGGAGGGGGAGTGGGGTCTAGTGGTTAGAACGGGTGGGGGGGGGGGGCCGCCTGGGAGCCAGGACTCCTGGGTTTCTCTCTGGGTTCTGGGAGGGGTGTGAGGGGGCTCTCCCCTATCTGGGAGGCTGAGGGGGAGAGGGAGAAGCGCCCCCCCCCCAGCGGCCCCCTCCAGCCTCTGACTCAGCAGAAACCTTCCCGTGACCCCACCACGAGTAGTGACGTCTGCATGACTCAGCAACACCCCCCCCCCCTTGGGCTGTTCCCTTCATTCCACCCCGACCCGCCTGCCCAAGGCACAAAAGGGAGAGAACCCAGGAGTCCTGGCTCGCAGCCCTCCCTGTTCTAACCCACCAGCCCCCACTCCCCTCCCAGAGCCGGGGACAGAACCCAGGAGTCCTGGCTCCCACCCCCCACCCGCCCGCCTGTTCTCCGGGGTCAGGTTCTCTGGGTTCCTGTTTTCGGGGCTCAGCCGGTGGATCCAGTCCGAGCCGGTTTCCATGGGGCCAGTCACGGGGCTGGGGAGGGCGGGGGGCGGGGGGGGTTTATGAGCTGGGGCTGGGAACAGGCTGGGTCAGCGGGTTCGGGGTGGGGCACATCGTAAAGGAGCCGGCTGGGCCCGGGGGGGGACTGGGAGTGGCTGGGCCCATGGAGAGACATGGGGGGGGGGGTCAGGTGGTGTCACGGAGTGAGGGGGAGTCAGGGCCTGCACCCCCACTTCCTGCGATTCCCCGGGACCCTCAGCCGGCCAGTAGCACAGGAGGTTTGGTAGCCGACGGGAACAGAGCCCAAATCAGAGCTTGTAGGTACAGACCGGACCCCTCAGTCTGGTCCTCTGGGGGCAGGGAGAATAGACCCCAGCCCTGGGCTCCCTCCTCTTCCCCAGCCAGCTCCAACCACTGAGACCCCCCCAGCCTCCCCCAGCTCCTCCTCCAGCCCTTGTCCAGTTTCCGGGCAGAAGGTGTCACCTGCCCCCCCCCCCACCCCCCTCCTGGCTCAGGGAACAGGCTCAGGTCTCGTCCCAAGGTCAGGCCCCCGCCCCCCCCCCCCCTCCGGGACCACGCAGCCGCTATCCCGTTGGCACGTCCCACGGCCCAAGTCCGTGTCGTAATCCTGCCGGAGCAGGCTCCACCTCCGGAGTTTGGCGTTGGCCCCTTTCATCTGGTGGAGCCAGATCGGGGCGGGGGGCGGTCGCTGCACACGGTGAAGTGTCGCCCGAGCAGATCTGGCTGGAGTTTCTTAAGGGCCCACCCCACGGCCAGGCGTTCCTTCTCCATGGCCGCGTAGTTCTGCTCCTAGGGGATCAGCTTCTCGCTCAGGTACCCGATGGGGTGTCCCTCCCCCTTTCATCCTCCTGCATTAACACCGCCCCCAGCCCCGAGTCTGAGGCGTCGGTGAACCACCACAAAGGGCCTGTCAAAGTCTGGGTTTGCAGAACCAGGCCACTGACCAGAGCCTCCTTCAGCACCCGGAGAGCCCCCTGACACTGCTCGGTCCAGACCACCTCGTCTGGCTTCCCCTTCTTGCATAGCTCAGTGATGGGCGGGGCTATGGCGCTAACGTGGGGCACAAATCGTCGATAGTACCCCGCCATCCCGATAAAGGCCTGGACCTGCTCTTTGGTTTGGGGCTAGGCCAGTCCCGGATCACCTCCACCTTGGCTGGTTCTGGCTTTAGGCAGCCGCTCCCCACCCGGTGGCCCAGGTAGGACACTTCAGCCATCCCCACCTTGCACTTCTCTGCTTTTACGGTCAGCCCAGCCTCCCGGAGTCAGTCCAGCACCTGTCCAACCTGGGGCACATCAGGTCACATCTGTCTCCCATCCCCAATGCACAGTCCCTGTGAAACTCTCCCGCAACACTCCCAGGTCAATACTCCCCCCTCCCTGGTGCGTCACACCCCCTTATTCCCCCACGTAGATACGTACGAAATGCACGGGGGAAACTGAGGCACCCACACAATATCCAGAGAAAACAAAGAACATTCCCCTTCGTCACACCCCTTCGAGACCCAACTGAGCGGGGTCACTTTAGCCGGTGACCTGGGGACGTTCAAACCCACCAGCGTTCCCACGGAGCCCCCAGCCTCTCTCCCATTCCGTGGGGGGAGTTACCCCAGGCCCTTCCAGTTTCAGGCCCTCCCGTGGGTCGGGTGTACAATGGCACTCGCAGGCTGCATGTGGGAAGATTTATGTGGCCCGGGCCCTTTTGCCACCCCACCACCCCAGGGGTTTTAACTGGGATCGGGTCTTCCCCCAGCGCTCCAGACTGGAGGGTCGTGATTCAGGCTCTCTGGGTTAAGATTCCCCCTCTTGACCTTGGCCCCCCTCTGACCAGGTGTGTCTGTCACCAGCCGTTCGGCATCGCCCCCTTTCTCTGGATGCAGCCACGTCGGGGCAGAGGGGTCAGTGTACACAGCAAAGTGCCGCCCGAATAGATCCGGCTGCAGCTTTTTAAGGGCCTGCCCATGGCCAGACATTTATTCTCTATGGCCGCGTAGTTCTGCTCCCGGGGCCGCAGCTTCTTGCTCAGATTCCCGAGGGGGGTGTCTCTCCCCCCTTGGCATCAGCCTGCGTCTGAGGTGTCGGTGAACCCTGTACAGGGCTTGGCCCTGTCTGGGTTTACCCAATTTACTGGGCCCTGGCTTAGAGCCTCCTTCAGCGCACCGAGAGCCCCCTGGCACTGCTCGGCCAGCCTGCCTCGTCCGGCTTCCCCTTCTTACATTGCTCAGCGATGGGGGCGGCTAGGGAGCTAGAGTGGGGGTACAAACCCCCAGTAGGCCCCGCCAATCCCGGCAAAGCCCTGGATCTGTTCCTTGGTCTGGGGAACGGGCCAGTCTCTGATCGCTCCACCTTGTGGCCAGGTACGACACCTCTGCCCTCCCCACCTGCCACTTCCCAGCTTGTACCGCCCGTCTGCCTCCTTGGGCAGCCCAGCGCCCTCCTTCCCCTGGGACACGTGGTCCTGGCTAAAGACACCGATCTCGTCAACGGATGCCAGGGCCAAGTTCTCCACCCCCTCAGTAACCGACCCCCCGGCGCTGGGAGGTGGCTCTAACCCGGGGCAACCCGGGGCCCGGTAACCTGGGATAAGGGGGTGGGATTGTTGCAGAGCCCGAGAGGGCCGCTGTGGGCACAGAGATCGGCCGACACCGTCTCCTGCTGGCCAGAGATCCGGTGACTCCTGGCCGGGAAGGAGACAAAGGCCAGAGGGGGCTGGAGAGTTTCAGTTTGGAGCTGGGAGACAGCGGGGAGACCCAGCTCTGGGGTCTGGGCTCCCTCCCCTCTCCCCAAGAGGGACCTGACCGAGGGGTCTTGTCTCCTGTACCTACAAGCTCTGTTCTGGGCTCGGTTCCTCTCATCTAATAAACCTCCTGTGCTACTGGCCGGCTGAGTCTCGGGGAATCGCAGGAAGTGGGGGGGGGTACCAGCCCTGACGCTCCCAGACACCCTCACCCGGCACTGGGATGCGGCCCTTCTGGGGTGGGGCATGGGTATATGGGGACCTTCGCCAGGTGGAGATGCGGCCCCTTCGGGGTGGGGGGGATTCTAGCCTTTTGTGACATCCCCCTGCCCCACGGGATTGAGGCTGGGGGTTGGTGCGTGGGGGGCCCCCCTGGTGCAGCTGAGCCGAGCCTAGGGGACCAGACAGCAAGGGTGAAAAATCAGGACAGGGAAGGGGGGGGGGGGGGGAGGAGGGGGAGAGAAGGGCGGTAATGGAACCTATATAAGAAAAGACCCAAAAGTCAGAACTGTCCCTATTAAAAATCGGGACATCTGGTCACCCGCGCCGAGTCCCCGCTGCAACAGGGCACTGAGTCCCTCCCAGCCAAGGCACCCAGGTGCCCTTTCCAGGGGTGAGTTTGGGGTGCTGCCGGCTGGCCCTGCCGGGATGCTGCTCGTAGGGTGGGGGGGCAGGGACTGGGACCCCCAGAACTCTGCCCCAGTCCAAGGGGCAGGGACGCAGCTGCCCCCCGCCCGGGGTTAATGCCATTGGGCCCCCCCCCATTAACCAGCTGGGGAGTGCCAAGCTGGGGCCAGGGGGTTAGAGGGGTGGGAGGGATGAAGAGCCAGGACACCTGGGTTCTCTCATGGGCTTTGCGAGGGGAGGGGGGGGGGCTAGGGGTTGGAGCAGGGGGGCTGGAAGCCAGGAGGCCTGGGTCCCCATCCCCAGGGCCCCAGCCAGACACCTCACACGGCCGGAGTGCTATGCCAAGCTTTTATTCAATGCCAGTTACAGATTCGGGGGCGGGGGGGGTCGGTCGCCCCGTCATCGGCAGGTGGGGGGCGTGTACCCCGTGATCAGCAGGGGGGAGGGGGGCTCCGGCCCGGCTGGGCAGCAGGATTTAAGGGGCTGGCGCCGTGGGCAGCGGGGGGCTCAGCTGCTGTCGTGCAGGGTGAGCCGGTCGAAGAGATACTCGCCCAGCCCCCCTCGGGCGCCCCCACACGCCGCAGGTTGGTCACGTGGCCACCCAGCTTCTTGAGCAGCTTCACCTCCTCGTCCAGGTAGTGGGTCTCCAGGAAATCGCACATCTGGGGGGGGGGGGGGGGGGAGAGTTAGAGATGGGGGTCCCCCCTGGGCCTCACCCCCCACCCCCACAGGACTCCTGGGTTCTCTCCCCAAGGGTCTAGTGGTTAGTGCTGGGAGCCAGGACTCCTGGGTTCTCTCCTCAGCCCGGGAAGGGGCGGGGGGGTCTAGTGGTAAGAGCGGGGCGGGGTCTGGGAGCCAGGACTCCTGGGTTCTCTCCCCAGCTCTGGGAGGGGAGGGGGGGTCTAGTGGTTAGAGCCGGGGGCCCGGACTCCTGGGTTCTCTCCCCAGCTCTGGGAGGGGAGGGGGGGTCTAGTGGTTAGAGCCGGGGCCCGGACTCCGGGGTTCTCTCCCCAGCTCTGGGAGGGGATGGGGGTCTAGTGGTTAGAGCCGGGGGCCCGGACTCCTGGGTTCTCTCGGGGTGGGTCACTCACGTGTGGGTCCGTGTGGCTCGTGGCCACCTTGTGCAGGTCGAGCAGCGCCTGGTTGACGGTTTTCTCCAGCTTCAGGGCGAAGTCCATGGCGGCTGCCCCGTTCCCCCACTCGTCCTGCTCCGGTTTCTGGGGGGGGGGGGGGGGGAAGAGGGGGGTTAGCGCCATGCCCGGGGGGGGGGGGAGATGGGGTCCCCCTCAGCCCTTCCCATAGACCCCAGCACCCCCCAATGTCCCTCCCACGCCCCCATACCCCCCCCCCGGCTCACCTGGATGGGCTGCAGGAGGATGCGGCCCCCCGGCGGTTCTGGAAGCTCCAGCAGCCGCTCGGCCTGTTCCCGCTTCTCGCCCGCCAGGTGCCGGAAGAACTCGGAGAAATGGGCCAGCGCTACATCGTCCCGGTCGAAGAAATACCCCTGTGGGGGGAGTCAGCCGTGAGCCCGGGGGAGTGTGGGGCTGCCCCCCAGGCCCCCCAGATTCAGGATTCGGGGAGAACTTCCCCCCCCCAGATAGCCCCCCCCCAGCCCCTAATGCTGGGGAGGGGGGGGGGGAGGCTTGTGAAGCCAGGAACTGCCCCAGAAACACCCCAATCCAGGGACCCCCCCCAGCCAGAGATCAGCCCCCGCCCTCCCCAGAGGGGTGTTCATGATTAACCAGGGGGCGGGCATCGCTGGGGTGCGGCCGGGTCCATGGAGGCTGGACTCTGCCCTAGCAGCGCCTGGTAAACAACGGGGGGGGGGGGGCAGGGACCAGGCAACCAGAGCTGGTATCCAGGGTTGGGGACTGGGGGGCCCTGTGGCGTCAGTGCCATGGGGGGGGGCGGGGGAATGACACAAAAGTCCCTGTGCTGAGGACAGCAGGTGGGAAGGGGGGTGGGAGCCAGGACTCCTGGGTTCTCTCCCCAGCTCTGGGAGGGGAGTGGGGTGCAGTGGTTGGAGTAGGGGGGGCTGGGAGCCAGGACTCCTGGGTTCTCTGCCTGGCTCTGGGAGGGGAGCGGGGTCTAGCGGATGGGGGGGTGGCTGGGAGCCCGGACTCCTGGGTTCTCTGCCCGGCTCTGGGAGGGGAGCGGGGTCTAGCGGATGGGGCGGGGTGGGGGGGTGGCTGGGAGCCCGGACTCCTGGGTTCTCTCCCGGCTCTGGGAGGGGAGCGGGGTCTAGCGGATGGGGCGGGGCGGGGTGGGGGGGGGGGTGGCTGGGAGCCCGGACTCCTGGGTTCTCTCCCGGCTCGGGGGCGGGCAGGGGGCGCTCACCAGGGACTGGTAGCTGTAGCTGGCTCGCAGCAGCTGGTTCACCAGGCGGTTGGTGCCGGCTTCGCTCTCGGGGGCGTAGTTCTGGCGGATCTGGGAGCTCATGGTGCCCGGTGGGTGCTGGGGGTCTCGGGGTGCGGAGGCTCCGTTCAAACACTGTTGAAGCAAGAGCCTGGGGGGTCTGGGGCGCTGGCCGGGGCCTTTATACCCGCGGCTCTTCCCCCGCCACCGACACGCCCCACACGGGGAGGGGCTGGGAGCCCGGACGCCTGGGTTCTCTGCGGGCTCTGGGAAGCTGAGGCTGATGGAGAGAGAGAAGCGGGCCCCGGCCCCCCCGCTGCCCCTCCCCCGACCCTGACTCGGCACAAACCTTCCCCAATCGCCCACCCCCAGGAGTGACGTCAGCATGACTCAGCAACCCCCCTTCGGCTGTTCCCTTCTTTAGCCACCCCCCTCCCCCGGGAGCGCATGTGACGCACCAACCATCCCCAGCAGAAAGGAACAGAACCAGGAGTCCTGGCTCCCAGCCCCCGTTCTAACCACTAGACCCACTCCCCTCCCAGAGCCGGGGAGAGAACCCAGGAGTCCGGGCTCCCAGCCCCCCGTTCTAACCACTAGACCCCACTCCCCTCCCAGAGCCGGGGAGAGAACCCAGGAGTCCGGGCTCCCAGCCCCCCGTTCTAACCACTAGCCCCCACTCCCCTCCCAGAGCCGGGGAGAGAACCCCAGGAGTCCGGGCTCCCAGCCCCCCGTTCTAACCACTAGACCCCCACTCCCCTCCCAGAGCCGGGGAGAGAACCCAGGAGTCCGGGCTCCCAGCCCCCCGTTCTAACCACTAGACCCCACTCCCCTCCCAGAGCCGGGGAGAGAACCAGGAGTCCGGGCTCCCAGCCCCCCGTTCTAACCACTAGACCCCACTCCCCTCCCAGAGCCGGGGAGAGAACCCAGGAGTCCGGGCTCCCAGCCCCCGCCCGTTCTCCGGGGTCAGGTTCTCTGGGTTCCTGTTTTTCGGGGCTCAGCGGCGGATCCGGTCAGGGCCGGTTCCCTGGGGGCCAGTCACGGGGCTGGGAACAGGCTGGGTCAGCGGGTTCGGGGTGGGGAGCGTCGTAAAGGGGCCGGCTGGGGCTGGCTGGGGGCGGGGGGGGGGGGCCACTGGGAGCCGCTCTGCGCGGGGGGGGGGGGGGCCGCTGGAGCGGTGGGGCCCACAGGCAGACACAAGAGGGGGGGCGGTCAGGTGGCGGCCGTGGGGAGGGTGGTTTGTGCTGAGTTCAGCTCTCGCGGGTCGGGGGCGCGGCAGTGGGGAATTGGAAGGTCAAGTGGGTCACAGCAGGGCGGGGCCTGGGAGCCCGGACGCCTGGGTTCTCTCGCTGGGAGGGGAGTGGGGTCTAGTGGTGAGAAAAGGGCGATGGGGGGGGGGGGGGCTGGGAGCCCGGACGCCTGGGTTCTCTGTGTCTGGTTGCTCGAGGTGTCCCCTTTGCCCTCAAACCGAGCTCTTCTTCCCTCCACGGGGTAGGAAGTTCCCGGGGAGCCGGCGGGGTCCTGCTGTTCCGGACACCCCCTGCCTCCCACTGGCCTATGGACCCAGGACTCCTGCCTGCTCTCAGCTGGCCCCTGTTCCCCCACCTGGCTCTGTCCCTTGCCCCCCCCCCCCAAACAGCCCCAACCGCAGCCACCTCCTTCCCGGCATCGCCGCTGGAGTGCAGCCCCACCCCCATCTTGTCAGCGCGTGTTCCCCCCCCCCCCCCCCCCCGGTGCTGGAGGGAACCCGGGACGGTGAGACCATCCGGCCTGGCCCCTCGCCGACCCGAACCTGACGGGCTGGGCCCGCCCACACAGCAGAGCCGGCATTTCGTTTAAAGCCCCGAGCTCCGGGAGTCCCGGGATTTACGGGAGACTCTGGGTTCCGGGGTAAATGATCATTTTCCAGCCTGGTTGGTTTTTCGGGGGGAACTGGGCATTGTGACGCTGGGGGCCACTCGAAAGACCCCCAAATTCTCTGTTTTACGGGTAAATGGTGGGTCGGAGACAAACGGCCGCTCTGGGGCACCAGGCCCGTGCCCCCTGCCCCCAAAAAAGAGGTGAGACTGTCATTTTTTTTTTAAAACTCAAAAGCCAGACGTCTCCATCCCATAGCAAATCTTTAGCCCTGGGGCTTGGACCCACAGACTCGGTGCTCTCACCTGGCCTGGCCCCGCCCCGGGGGGCGGGGGGCCCCTGCAGCCCGCCAGCCCCTCGGGGTCGCTCTCACTGGGGTGAGCCCCTCAGCTTCCCGCCCCCTGGGACCCCCCTCGGAGCCTGCAGCCCCCCCTCAGAGCTCCCCGTAACAAGTGCGCTGGGATGGGATCCGGGGGCAAACGGACCCCCCCCAGAGGTAGCCAGGGCCCCCCACCTCCAGGCTGGGTGCAGCGTGGAGAGTCCTGGCTTAGCGCCAGGAACAGAGAAATTACAGCCAAGGCCGGCTGGGCCCAAGCTCCCCGACCCCTTAGTGCCAGTTCCCCCCAGCTCCCCCCAGCAGCCCCACACGGAGCAAACACCCCCCCCCCCCACCGGCCCCTCCCAGCCCTTTGTCCTCCAGCTGCTCACACCCGGCCGAGAGAAGGGGCGGCGCCCCGGGAAGTGGGCGGGGCCTTGGAGAAGGGGTGGGATGGGGCGGGGCCGCAGGGGGAAGGGTGCAATGCGTTTGCCAGAACGCACCGAACACGGGACCCCGTCCCAGCCGGGCAGCCCCCGAGCCCGGCACCCGAGCCGCTGGTTTGGCCGAAGAGGGATATTTAGTGTGAAAGGACGAGGGGAGGGAACAAACCTCATGTCTCCGTCTGGAACACGGGGATCCCGCTTGAACCCTTCGGCCGGCCTGGAGGGGCCGGAAAGTCCTGCCCCTGCCGGGGCCGGTCCATTGTCACCGGGATACGTGTGTGTGACCAAGCGGGACTGTTCTGATTGTTCCCTCTGAATACTGGGTGGGTGCCTCAGTTTCCCCTGAGCTTTTCTTGTTTCTAGGTGGGGGGATAAGGGGGGTGGGATTGTTGCAGAGCCCGAGAGGGCCGGTGTGACGGTGTCTGCACAGAGACTGGCCAACGCCCTGTCTCCTGGCAACTGCTGGCCGGGGCCCCCCCTGCAAGGTGCCGGCTGAAGGGGCTGGAGCACAAAGAGATCAGGTGACTCCTGGCCAGGGAAAGAGACAAAGGCCGAGGGCGTTGGCGGGGGGGGGGGGGGGGGCTGGAGAGTTTCAGTTTGGAGCTGGCTGGGGACATGGAGGGAGGCCCAGAGCCGGGGTCTGGGCTCCCTGGCCCCCAAGATGGACCTGACCGAGGGGTCCTGTTCTCTGTACCTACAAGCTCTGTTCTGGGCCATGTTCTGGGGCGTTTTCCCGGCTGGCTGAGGAGTCGGGGGGCAGGGCCCTCTGGCTCCCCCAGGACCCCGCCCGGGACTCGCTGTGGGGCGCACACGGTGGGGCCGGGGATGCTGGATGCTCCGGGGTCAGACCCAGGAAGGTCGAAGCTGTGGAAGCTTCTTGCCCGGAGACAGTCGGCTCCCAGGGGGAGGCTCCCCCAGAGTCCTGGCTGGCTCCGTAGGGAGCAGCCCCAGAGCTTCGCCCGGGGACCCCGTGACGGGGGGTCATGGGATTGCCCCCCTCACTTCAGCGCTGCCTTCAGAGCTGGGGCTCCCAGCAGCACGGAGATCAAATTTCACGGGGAAGGGCTTGTTTCACGATCCGTGACACATTTCTCACGGCCGTGAAATCGGTAGTGCCCTAGAAATAAGCAGCGGGGAGCCCTGTCGCCCGTAGATGGAAACCTGCTCGTGTGTCTGGCGACGGGCCCAGCGGGAAGCAGGGCTGAGGGGACCTGCCGGCGCTTTGGACGTTGTTCGGTTTCCGAGCGCAGGGATGTCACACAAAGACAATTCCACATGTGCACGTTGGACGTTCCCGCTCAGCCGCTCGCACGACAGCCCCCGTGCGAGGGGAGCTGAAAAAGGCAGTTTTGCTTTTCCCCAGTGCAAATCTCTGTCACGGGGACTCACCACGGCGAGCGACGCCCGGTGCACTTTGGATCCCGGGTACCGATCCCCTGTTCCAACGGGCCCCGGCTCCAGGCGAACAGCGGCACGAAAACCACGATTCGGCGCCATGGATTTTCGTTTTAATCGAGCTCATTGAGATTCATGGGCAGCCCTGGTTACTTGTTTGTTTTCATTTGTGATTTTCTTTTCTTTTTTTGGGGGGGGGGGGGGGGGGGAGGATGCTCACATGTTTGCCCCCCTCAGCCTCCTCCCCAGCCTGCCTTTGCTTCTGCAGAGCTGGGGGCATTGGGTGACTCCCCCTCCCCGTCCATCCACTGGGGTCTGTGCTGCGGGGGGGGGAGGGGTGCTCTGTCCCAGCTGCTGATGCTGTTCCAGGTGGGGGGGCGGGTCTGTGCCCCCCTAGGCGGAGGAGGTGAGGTAGCTGAAGATGGAGTCCTGCCAAACAGAGGGGGGAGGTTAGTGGCAGACGCATGTGACCCTCCCCCACCCAGAGACACCACCCCCCCAGCACCCCCATGAGGGGGGAGCAAAGGAGGTGGGGGGCAGATGGGGGAAGGATTGCCAGGGGGGCAGTGGGCTGCACCTGTGGGTGGAGGAAGGGGGGTCCCTGCAGGGTGGGGGAGGGGTCCCAGTATGGGGGGGATCTCTGGGGTGGGGGAGGGGTTCAAGGGATCCCGGGAGGAGGGGTCTCCGCACTCACCCAGCCCCCCTGGCGCTGGATCCAGGGGGCGACTCGCTCCCACAGGAAGTGAAGGGCCCAGTCGACCAGGGACCGGAGAGAGTCAGACCCGCCCAGAGCCTGGGGGAGAGATTGCGGTGGGGAGGGGGTGAGTGGCCAGCTGGGATCTCCCCTCCCCAATCTGGGGAGAGAATCCAGGAGTCCCGGCTCCCAGCCCCCCTCTAACCACTGTACCCCACTCCCCTCCCCAGGGCTGGGAGAGAACCCAGGAGTCCTGGCTCCCAGTCCCCCCCTCTAACCACTAGACCTTCCTCCCCTCCCAGAGCCGGGGAGAGAACCCAGGAGACCGGGCACAGCCCCCCCCCCCCCCCACATTACCTGGGCAATGACCCTGTAGGTGAAGTAGAAGAAGACGACGACTCTGCCCCAGTTGATGCCGTCAGCGAACACCTGCTCCGAGACCGCGGCCAGCGCCGGCAGCGGGGGCTGCCCCGCCATGCACTGCACCAGGCTGCAGGGAGAGGGGGCATCAGCGAGGGGCTGCGGGTCAGGAGTGAGGGGCACCGGCAGGGCCTAGGGGGCTGTAGGTCAGGAGTGAGGGGCACCAGCAAGGTTGGGGGGGTCTGCGGCAAGGTTTGGGGGTGGGTCTGTGGGTCAGGAGTGAGGGGCACCGGCAGGGCTGTGGGGGCTGCAGGTCGGGAGTGAGGGGCACGGGCAGGTCTGGGGGGTCTGCGGGTCGGGAGTGAGGAGCACCGGCAGGGCTGTGGGGGCTGCAGGTCGGGCGTGAGGGGCATGGGCAGGTCTGGGGGGTCTGCGGGTCGGGAGTGAGGGGCACCGGCAGGTCTGGGGGGGCTGCGGGTCGGGAGTGAGGGGCACCATCTGGACTTGGGGGGGCTGCGGGTCAGGGTCTCCTCACCTGTCGATCTCGGGGTTCTGGCTCATGCTCCCCCATATCCGGTGCAGAGTCTGGCGCAG
Source organism: Chelydra serpentina (assembly GCA_037349315.1). Lineage (NCBI taxonomy): Eukaryota > Metazoa > Chordata > Testudines > Chelydridae > Chelydra > Chelydra serpentina. Next base: position 38,566 of record JBAIAC010000661.1, read on the forward strand.
GGAGGTGACCCGGGGCCCATCGGGGGCGTCCTGGCCCCCCAGCTCCTCCATGGTGACCGACCGGGAGGGGTGGGGCCCGGGGCCCGGCTGCTGGAGCAGGGACAGGACGAACCTGGAAGGGAACCAGTGGGGGCAGGTTACGGGGGGGGAGGGGGAAAGGGTGCTGGAGAGGGAGGGGCTTGTCGGGGGAGGGGCTCAGCGGGGGGTTCTGGGAATCCCTGGGGGGAAGGTGGGGGGCAGGTGAGAGGCTCCAGGGGGAGGGATGCTGCTGCTGGTGGGGGAAGGGGCACAGGGGCCGTTGGTGGGGGAAGGGCGGTAGGGGGCACTGGTGGGGGAGGGGAGGATTTGCGGGCGCAGGAGGAAAGCCGGGGTGCAGGTGAGGGTCTAAGGGACTCTCCATGGGTAGAGGGTGCAGGGCAGGGGGCTGTAGTGGCTGGAATGGGGGTGGGGGGAACAGAAGAAGGGTGCGGGGGGAGGGGCAAGCGGGAGGGGAGGGGGCGGAGCTCTAGGGACCCCCGTTCCCAGGGGGGGGTCCCCCACTTACCCCCGGAGCAGAGACGCCCCGATGCGCTGGATGCAGGAAATGCTCTCGGCACCTCAAAGGGAGAGAACATTCATGGGGCTCTCTGCACAGAACCCAGGCGTCCTGGCTCCCAGCCCCTCCCCCGCTCTTCCCACTAGACCCCCCCCCACCCAGCCGGGGAGAGAACCCAGGCGTCCTGGCTCCCAGCCCCTCCCCCGCTCTGCCCACTAGACCCTCCCCCGCCACAGCCGGGGAGAAAACCCAGGCGTCCTGGCTCCCAGCCCCTCCCCCGCTCTGCCCACTAGACCCTCCCCCCGCCACAGCCGGGGAGAGAACCCAGGCGTCCTGGCTCCCAGCCCCTCCCCCGCTCTGCCCACTAGACCCTCCCCCCGCCACAGCCGGGGAGAAAACCCAGGCGTCCTGGCTCCCAGCCCCTCCCCCGCTCTGCCCACTAGACCCTCCCCCCGCCACAGCCGGGGAGAGAACCCAGGCGTCCTGGCTCCCAGGCCCCCCAGTTTGGACTTCCCGGCGTGAATCGAAAGTGAAAGCTGACCTCCCCCACCCGGGGGCTCCTACCGGTGGGGGATGGGCGATCAGGGCCAGGAGCAACCGGGACCCCCCGGCCTGGTGCGTCTCCATCCCGCTGCTGCCCCGGGACCCCGCCCCGCATTCCGCCCGTTTACACGTGTCCTGCCCCGGGCCGGGAGCCAGGACTCCTGGGTTCTCTGCCCTGCTCTGGGAAGGGAGGGGCCGGGAGCCAGGACTCCTGGGTTCTCTGCCCTGTTCGGGGAAGGGAGGGGCCGGGAGCCAGGACTCCTGGGTTCTCTGCCCTGCTCGGGGAAGGGAGGGGCCGGGAGCCAGGACTCCTGGGTTCTCTGCCCTGCTCGGGGAAGGGAGGGGCCGGGAGCCAGGACTCCTGGGTTCTCTCCCCAGTTCCAGGAGGGGAAGGGGATTTAGGGGCAGGTGACACACTGGGCACAGACAGGAAAACCGAGAGGCCAAAGTCCCGTGTTTCCGGCGTCCAGTCTGTGGATTCGTTTTTCACCAGCCCCCGCACGGCCGGAGGTGGGCCCGGGATGGCGTGGCCAGGCCCCGGCGGGTGATACACAGGGCCCGGGGCCGTCACCAGGCCGGCCAAGAGCCAGGGGCGGCGTGAAGTGGGATCGTGCAAACCCCGTGCATCGTGCACTTGTGAACGTGTCCTCGTGCGCTCTGGCACGACGACCCCAGGGCGCGTTCAAGGCGATCTCCACAAGCCCCGTCCGCTAACAGTGTATTGGTCCGTCTGACGTGGGAAGTGAAGTGAAGTGAAGCTGGAATCCAAGGCCGCGTTCACACCACGCCTGGGAAACACGTCTGGGCCCAGAAACCAATGAACCCAAATTGGGGGTCCCAGGTTAGGCCTGATTGGATGGGGCTATTCCACACCAGGGGGGGGGAATCTAGGCCCCCAGGGTGCCAGGTTTGGGGGGCTGTCCGCACATGTCAGTTGTTCCTCCAAATAAAAACACTCCTAGCTCAGGGGAACCGAATTATTTGCTTCTCTGTAGCAGGAACAAACCCGGCTCTTGCGTCTGACAGGGCAGGGGTGAATCGCGCGTGCGAATCGTGCGTCGCCCTCGTGAAACGGGCCACCATCAGACAGGGTATTTGAACGTTTAAGTGGAGGGGGCTCCTCGCCTGGGGGGCCATTGGGCCTAGGGCCGGCCTGGTCCAGGGGTTAGAATGGGCGGGGGGGGGGGGGGAGGCTCTACTCCTGGGTTCTCTCCCCAGCTCTGGGAGGGCAGTGGGAGCTGGTAGGTTAGAACAGGGGGGCTGGGAGCCAGGACTCCTGGGTTCTCTCCCAGCTCTGGGAGGGCAGTGGGAGCTGGTAGGTTAGAACAGGGGGGCTGGGAGCCAGGACTCCTGGGTTCTCTCCCGGCTCTGGGAGGAGAGTGGGGGGTGGGAGGTTAGAGCAGGGGGGCTGGGGGTCAGGACACCTGGGTTCTCTCCTGGCTCTGGGAGGAGGCTGAGTGAGAGGGGCCCCAATCTGGGCGGGGCTGACTGGCACTAGTGTTAACCCTTTCTTTGCTCTCTGTTCCCCCATCCTGTCGCTGTCCTGAAGGGGGCTCCCTGCCCCACCCGCTGGAGCACCAGGAGCCAGGGCTGATGGGCCCCTGAGTGTGACCCAGGGCAGGGGGGCCCGTGGGGCTGGGAACAGCAACAGTGGGAGGTTCTGGCCCACGTCCCCCTCAGCTCCGCCAGCTGGGGGCACTGCTAGGGGGAAGCTCGCAGCACCTGTCTTGTTCCCCACCCCCCAGGTAAGACCCAGGCAGCTCTGTCCTTAGCAATTATTTATTTTACACACAAATCCCCCCACCACCACCCTGGTATCAAAACAGCCACGGTAGAAAAAATTACAAAGGAAGAATCTTAAATACAGAGACCCCGGGCGGGGGCGAGACGGGGGGGGGGGGAGCGACAAGGACGTGGGGGGGAGCGAGACGTGGGGGGAGCGAGAAGGACATGGGGGGGATGAGGACGTGGGGAGGGCGAGACGGGGGGGCGACAAGGACATGGGGGGGTGATGATCACGGAGCAGAAATACAAAAGAGATTAAAAAAATCAGAGTCCAGCAGCACTGGCAGCCGAGGCCCCCATGGGGGGGGGGAATCTCTGCCTGCTACGGACCCCCCCCCGTTCTGTTCGAGGGGCCGCAGCCACTAGCCGGGGTGGGGGGACGCCCCAGTCACAGTACGTGGACACAAGATACCTCTGGGCAGAAAGTCAGTGCGTGGGGGGGCCCCCCAGCGGGGGAGGGGGTGAGGTACACCGGGGGGGGGGGGGCACAGAACGGGGATCAGAATGAGAAGAGGTTGAAATTGTTTTCCCCAAATTAACAATTCCCCAAATTAGTCCCTTCCATTAGCCCCGCCCCAACTATGACATCATACTCAACCCCCCAAATCCATCACATCATCAGTCCCATCCCATTAGCCCCACCCCCAACTATGACATCATACACCCAACCCCCCAAATCCATCACATCATCAGTCTCTTCCCATTAGCCCCACCCCACCCATGACATCACATACTCCCCCCCCCCTCCCCCAGTTCATTGGTGCATGCATCTGCCCCAGCCCCCCAGGGATGCTCCCGGCTCAGCCCCCCAGGTTCAAAGGGCCGGTTGCAGATCCCAGCCTGGGGGGTGGGCAGCTCCACATGTGCCAAGAGCAGCATGGGGGGGGGGGGGCGGGAATATTTCACCAGCTGCTCCCCTCTCATCCTCCACACCCCCAAGCAGCCTTTCTGGCAGGGCCTAACCCAGGAACTGGTGCCCCCCCAGCTGATGGCTGCAAAGGGACATTCAGGGCAAATCAGGGAGCCGCCCGCTGCCCCCCCCCAGGGTTTCCCAGGGGGGTGAAGGGGGGGGCACAGCTGCTAGGGAAGGGGGTTGGCCCCCATACAGCCCCCCCCCATACCTGAGAACACCCATTGCTTCTCAAACAGGATTAAGTTACAGTACAAAGGCGTAGGGGGGTGGGGGGGACCTGTCCCACCCACCCCTCACTAGAAGCCGCGGGGTGGGGGTAGCGGTGGGGGAGGGGGGAAGATGGGGCCAGTCCCCTCCCCCACTACAGTACTGGTGTGAATGCTCTGTACAAGGATTCCCCTGCTATGGGGGCCCCAAAAGCAGCCCCCCAGCAGGGTTTGGAGGGGGCCCTAAGGCCACGCTGGATAGAGGGGGCAACCGGAGTTTATGCTGGGGGAAGCGCTGTGCACAGCACTGGGGGGGTGCGAGGACAGAGGCACCGTCGTGGGGGGGCTCTGCCAGGCTGGGGGTGGGTGGGAAATCCCCGGGGAGGGGCTGGGAGGCAGAGCTGAGCAGATGGAATTGGCAGGGGGCTGTGCCCGCCCGGGGCACTGGCAGCTGAGGGGGAACTCGGAAGCTTGTGGGGGGGCCCTGACGGGTGTTTCCGGAAAGGAAGCTGAGTCCCCCAGGTCACGGGGAGCCAGGCCTGAGCCCACCCGCCTCAGCTCCACGCAGAACGGCTCTCGCCGGGGGAACCAGCGCCCGGGACCTCGGCCCGAGGTCACACCTGGCACCCGGAACCAGCCCCAGCGCCCGGGACCTCGGCCTGAGGTCACACCCGGCACCGGCCCCAGGCCCCCGAGACTCAGAACCGGCCCCAGGCCCCTGAGACCCGGAACGGGCCCCAGCGCCCGGGACCTCGGTCACACCCGGCTCCGGCCCCAGGCCCCCGAGACCCAGAACCGGCCCCAGGCCCCTGAGACCCGGAACCGGCCCCAGCGCCCGGGACCTCGGCCTGAGGTCACACCCGGCACCGGCCCCAGGCCCCCGAGACCCAGAACCGGCCCCAGGCCCCTGAGACCCGGAACCGGCCCCAGCGCCGGGGACCTCGGCCTGAGGTCACACCCGGCACCGGCCCCAGGCCCCCGAGACCCAGAACCGGCCCCAGGCCCCTGAGACCCGGAACCGGCCCCAGCGCCCGGGACCTCGGCCTGAGGTCACACCCGGCACCGGCCCCAGGCCCCCGAGACCCAGAACCGGCCCCAGGCCCCTGAGACCCGGAACCGGCCCCAGCGCCGGGGACCTCGGCCTGAGGTCACACCTGGCACCGGCCCCCGAGACCTTGGCCCGAGGCCCCCGAGACCTTGGCCCGAGGCCCCCGAGACCCGGAACCGGCCCCAGGCCCCCGAGACCTTGGCCCGAGGTCAGCGCCCGGAACCGGCCCCAGGCCACCCAGGGCGCTGGCAGCAGAGGGGGAACTCGGAAGCTGGGGGGGCCCTGAGGGTGTTTCTGGGAAGGAAACTGAGTCCCCCAGGTCATGGGAAGCCAGTACCTGAACCCCAAGACCTCAGCCCAAGGTTAGTGCCCGCACCCAGAACCCGCCCCAGCGCCTGAGACCTCGGTTTGATATCACAGCCGGAACCGGCCCCAGTGCCCGGGACCTCGGCCCGCGCCCAGAACCCGCCCCAGCGCCTGAGACCTCGGTCTGAGGTCACAGCCGGAACCGGCCCCAGCACCCGGGACCTCAGCCCAGGATTCCCCGCGGGCAGCCAGCCAGTCAGGGAGTTAAACGCCGACCAGCCCCGGGTGGGGCTCAAGGCCTCTCAAGTGTCTGCCCCAGATGCAGGAGGGCGTCCTGCCCCACGGAGCGGCCGTGTCCCCCGATGACTCGGTCCCGATCCGGGAGGCGCGGGCTGGGTCACAGCGCAGGGTCCCGAGAGGTTTGTTCCAAGTCGTATACAAGGCACCGGGAATCGGGGAGGGAGCGAGGCTGGACGAGGGGAGCCGGCCCCTGGGGAGCCCAGCGCAGTCCGGCGGGACTTGGGGTGCCGTGGAGCGCACCCCGCCCCGCCCTACGACATCTTCCAGATGGTGAGGGAGGCGGTGAGAACGCCGGCGGCGAAGATGGTGATGGTCTGCCAGGTGGGCGTGCCGAAGTAGGAGAGGAGGCTGTCCTGGGGGGCGGGAGAGCAAAGGGCACCACTGAACCGGCATGCGAATGAGCCTGACATGCGGCTGGCTCTGGGGTGGGGGCAGCGCCACACAACGGGTTTGGGGATCGCTGGGAGGCAGCAGAGTCTAGTGCGTTTGGAACTGGGCTGGGAGCCAGGACTCCTGGGTTCTCTCCCCAGTTCTGGGAGGAGAGTGGGGTCTAGTGGTTAGAGCAGGGGGGTCTGGGAGCCCGGACTCCTGGGTTCTCTCCCCAGTTCTGGGAGGAGAGTGGGGTCTAGTGGTTAGAGCAGGGGGGTCTGGGAGCCCGGACTCCTAGGTTCTCTGCCCGGCTCTGCCAGGGGAGTGGAGTCTAGTGGCGGTGGGGTGAGGGGGTCTGGGAGCCAGGACTCTCGACTGTCTCTGGACACATTGGCTCTGCGTTGGTATCCCGGCTGGGTTTGTTCCTGGGGGAGGGGGAGATAAAACACCCCGGCCACGTCTCCCACGTGTCGCCGATTCTCCGGCCCGCGGCTTTCCAAGCACAAGGAGCGTTTCGAGCTCCGGACCGAGGCCCCGCCCGGCTTCTGCGAGACGCCGCGAGCCGGCCCCAAGGGTCGTGGTTCCCGGATCCCCGTTAGAACTGGAGGACGGGCCGGCGGCGCGGGGTTCGAGGAAAGTCCGGGACACGGGCTGACCGGGGTGGGGGTAGCGTTGGATGCCTGGGGCCGGACGGAAGCCTAAAGCCGGGGCCGGTTTTGGTGAATCTAACTATAGAATAACCCGCCGGCTTCGGAGGTCGCGCGGCCCTTCCAGGCACCCGGTCACACAAACGCCTCGGGCACCTTCGCTAGCTATGCAAATTGGGACAGCGCCTCATTTGCATGCAGCCCAGGAGGTAACGGGGGGGAGGGAGGGAGAGGGGGGCTGGCTGGACTCACCCATCCTCCCTGGGCCTGGATCCAGGCCAGCACGTGGTCCCGGAGGTATTCCAATGTCCAGCCCACGATGGTCCGCACCAGCTCCGGGACCTTGGTGCACAGAGCCTGGGGGGAGAGGGGGGGCAGCAGGGTCAGGGCGGCTGGTGAACCAGCGGGAGGGGTCAGCAGCAGCGGGGAAGGGGGCGCATATCCGGGAGGGGAGGGGCAGCCGGGGACGAGGGGGTCTCACAGCCAGGGGGAGGGGGTAGCAGAAGGGATGCAGTGGGGGGGGGGCAGGGGTTTCACAGCTGGGGGGGGAGGAAGGGGAGGGGTCTCCCAGCCACCCCACCTTGAGCACCAGCTTGCAGGCGAAGTAGAAGAGCGCCACGACCCGGCCCCAGTTGAAGGTCCCGTCGGAGAACATCTCGGCGGCCACCCGGAAGAAGACGTCCTTGGGGGCGTGGGCCCCCACCCGGTCAATCATGCTGCGGGGGACAGAGGGTTAGAGCCACTCCGGGAGCGGGTGTCACCCCTCCACGGGGCGGGAGGAACGGCCCCCGCCGATTGCCAGGGTGAGGGGGACAATCCTGCCGCCCCAGAGGAAGAGGGGCCGAAAAGGTGAGAACGCCTGCCTCAGTTTCCCCACTCGGAGAAGGGTTAACACGGAAGAGGGGGCAGCTGGAGTCAGGGAGGGCCGAGACTCGCCTGGGGGTTGATGGAGGGGGGTGGGGGGGGAGCAGCAGGGACCCAAAGGAGCTGGGGCAGGCAGACAAGGGAGGTGTGAGGCTGCCCAGGACAGAGGGACGGACCCAGGAGTCCGGAGGAGGGCCTAGGGGAGACCCGGAGGGGAGGGGGGCTCTGTGGGGCTGCCAAAGGTGGTAGAGCCCCCTGGACCCACATGGGGCAGGCCCCCCGAGGCAGGGGGTGAGAGGGGAGGGTCGCCCCCACCTCTGCAGCTCCGTGTTACTGTCGAGCTCGTCCCCGATCCGCCGCAAACACTCGCTGAGCCGCTTGGTGTTCTCGTCGCAGAGGGGGGGCTCCGGCCCCCCCAGCTCGGCCCGGCTCAGCTCCACGGCCTGGGAGTCCCCGCAGCGCTGGACCCGGTCCCGGATGAACCTGCCGCGGGGGGACGGGGTCAGCGGGGCGCCCGGCGCCGAGACGCAGCCCCCGAACCCCATTCCCCAACACGGCCCCATCCCCCCGACACGGCCCCGTACCTGAACCTCCAGCCCCCCGACACGGCCCCATCCCCCCGACACGGCCCCGTACCTGAACCCCAGCCCCCCGACACGGCCCCGTACCTGAACCCCCATTCCCCCGACACGGCCCCATCCCCCCGACACGGCCCCGTACCTGAACCTCCAGCCCCCCGACACGGCCCCATCCCCCCAACACGGCCCCGTACCTGAACCCCCAGCCCCCCGACACGGCCCCATCCCCCCGACACGGCCCCGTCCCCCCGACACGGCCCCGTACCTGAACCCCCATCCCCCGACACGGCCCCATCCCCCCGACACGGCCCCGTACCTGAACCCCAGCCCCCCGACACGGCCCCATCCCCCCGACACGGCCCCGTCCCCCCGACACGGCCCCGTACCTGAACCCCCATCCCCCGACACGGCCCCATCCCCCCGACACGGCCCCGTACCTGAACCTCCAGCCCCCCGACACGGCCCCGCCCCCGCTCACCCCTGCAGCAGAACCGCTCCCGTCTGCAGGATTTGATCCGACGTGGCCCCTGCACAGACACAGACCCGGGCCCGGAGCCCCCGTCACAGGGGGTCCGAGGGGCTCCCGGCGCCTCCCCCCCGCGACCGGCAGACCCGACTCCGCCGCGAGAGGACCCAGGCATCCGAGCCCCGCCCCCACCCCCGCGAGAGGACCCAGGCGTCCGGGCTCCAAGCCCCCTCCCCACCCCCCCGAGCCGGGAGAGGACCCAGGCATCCGGGCTCCAAGCCCCCTCCCCGCCCCCACCCCCCCGGGAGAGGACCCAGGCATCCGAGCCCCGCCCCCCGCTCACCGCCGCCCCCCCGGCCGCTCTCGCTGTCCCCGCCCGGAGCCGCCGCCGCCATCGCCGCCCCCGCGTGACCGCAGCCCGCCGGGCTCACGTGACCCGCGCGGGCGGGAGGGGGAGGAGCCGGGGGCGGGTTCACGTGAAGCGACGGGCGGGGCGGTGACGTGTCCCCTGCGTCACGCGGGCGGAAGGGACCCGGCGGGGGACACCAGGAAGTGACGTCACACGCAGGGGGAATTAAAGGGACAGAGACACAAGCGGGGGGGGGGCTGTGACCCCTGACCCGCCCTCACCCCACCGTGACCTCTATCCGTGCCCCAGTGACCTCTGACCCAGCCCTGACCTGCTGACCCCTTCATTACCCTCCCTGTGACCCGTCACTTCTGTGCCCCCCCCGCAGCCCAGCCCCGTGCCCTGCCTGGGGGGGGGGGGGGGGGGGGGCGCACCGAGCCCCGCCCGGCTCTGGGCCATGCTGGGGGCCCTGGGGCCCAGACCCTGGGAGGGAGGCGGGAGCGTTAACCTGGGAGTTTCACTCGTTCACTGGCTCCGGCTAACACAGGGACGTGCCTCAGTTTCCCTGGGGAGCTGCACCAAGACTAGCCGGGGATGGGAGACAAGGGGCACGGGCTGCCCTTCGTAACCTGAGCCCAGGAGGGGGGCGGGGCCAGGCGACACTGGGGGAGGCAGCAGGAGGGGTTCAGTTTGGGGCTGGCTGGGGAGACAGGGTGAGGCCCAGAACCTGGGTCTCCACCCCCCAAGAGGGACCTGACTGAGGGGTCCTGTTTCCTGTACCTACAAGCTCTGTTTTAGACTGTTCCTGGCGGCTAATAAACCTTCTGTGTTACTGGCTGGCTGAGTCCCAGTGAATTGCAGGAAGTGGGGGGGGTGCAAGGCCCTGACAGACCCGCCAGGCTCCGGGCCATGCTGTGAGCTCCGGGGCCAAGACCCGCCCAGTTCAGGGCCATACTGTGGACGAGAGCCTCAGCCACACGCCCGTGGGCTGCAAGAGGCAGGTGTCGGCCCCACACCATTGCCCTGCTGGTACAATTGAGCAGAGCCCATGTGGAGCGAAGGTGGGGGGGGGGGGAGCGGGGGCACACAGCCGGTGCCACATGCATGCCATGGCGTATCACCAGGGAGCAGCCATCACCCCAGCGCCACGTAACCCTGGGGCACCGGGTAGGACCGCTGCACCCACATGTCGCCGCACGACCTGGCCAGGGCTCCACCGCCGTCACCCGCCGCTCCCTGCCTGCTGCCTGGGGTATGCCCAGGCCGGGGGAGCAGGCCAGTGCCCGCGCTCTGGTCTCGCCCCAGGGGCTTGCAATCACTACCACACTCGGCGTGAGCAAAACTCCTTTATTCTTCAGGCAAGAACAGCACCATGAAAACAGTACAGTCAATAACACACCCTCCAGCGCCCACCTGCAGAGGGGCTGTGTCCCCCATGGAACTCCAGCCCATCCCTGGTACCTGTGGGCCAGCGAGGGGTCCCAAAGAGTGAGCAAGAGATTTCCAGATCCTCCCCCTGTGACAAAGTGGGAATGTTCTTAATGTTTTCTCTGAACACTGTGTGAGTGCCTCAGTTTCCCCTACGCATTACTTAAGTATCTAGGTGGGGAGATAAGGGGGTGTGATTGTTGCAGAGCCCGAGAGGGCCAGTGTGATGCTGTTGGCACAGAGAATGGCCGACACCCTGTCTCCTGATTGCCTGGGACCCCTCCCCTGCAAAGGTGCCGGCTGAAGGTGTTGGAGAACAAAGATCAGGTGGCCTCCTGGCCCGGGAAAGAGAAAAAGGAGGGGTTCAGGCCAGCAGTTGCTAGGAGACAGGGCGTCGGCCATTCTCTGTGCAGACACCATCACACTGGCCCTCTCGGGCTCTGTAACAATCACACACCCTTATCCTAGCCCCTTGATACTTAAGAAAGGCACAGGGGAAACTGAGGCACCCACACAGTATTCAGAGAAAAATTAAGAAAATTCCCGCTTCGTCACACCCGCCCCCTCACTGCTCAGGCCCCCAGCGAGATCACCCTGCTGTGAGAAATTTACAATCTAAACAGATCAAGGAAGCACGACCCCCATTTTACAGATGGGGAAAACTGAGGCCCGGCAAGGCAGGGGAGCCGGCAGCCAGGCCAAGAACTGAACCCAGGAGAGCGGAGCCCAGGCCCAGCCCCCTCCCCGCACGTACCGTTGTGGCTGTCGGGCGAGTCTGTCAGACAGAATCTTCTTGTTCCAGGACCAGTGGGTCAGACGCAGAGAGGGGCTGATCCCAGGGGAGCTAACGAGGCACCTTGGGGCAGGGGGAGGAGAGGAATGGAGCCCTGGGGGGTGGATAGATGGGGATTGGATGACAGATAGCGTGAAGGATGGATGGGGAATGGCTAGATGAGAATGCATTAATTCTGTGGGGCTCAGCCCCTCTCTGTTCTTAGCCCTCGATTCTCTGGGGTGACCCCTCCCCCTGTTAGCAGGAGGGGGAATAAGACCCACCCCCCTGGCCCACCAAAACACACCAGGACCAGCAGCATCGTGGCAACTTTCCCTTTAAAAAGAGGCCCCAGGTGTCTGAGTGCCGCCCCTGCAAGTTCAGCCCGGTGCGATGCGGGAGACAGATCCAGCAGGGCCAGCCAGCCCCACAGACTCTGCTCCCCCATGTCACTGTTGCTACCTTTAGTGTAGCCAGCAGCTGCCCTCCGCCCAACACAGCAGCTGGATCCACCCTGGGCTTCCCCCTCCATATTGCTGCAACGACTGGTGTAGCGAGCAGCTGGCCTCATCAGACCTCCCGGACCACGTCTACCCTAGACGCGCCCCCGTTCTTGCAACACCGCGTGTACTCAGTTACCCCGCCCCCGCCATGGGGGCTGACACCCCCCGCCCCCGTCTTCCCGGCAGGATGAACCTGCCCATCAACCCTCACTGAGAGACGGGGGGCAGCGTTGGGGGGGCCTGGGGCTGTCAATGGCCTGGCCCCCAACAAAGAAATTTGGCCCCATATCTTGGCAATAGACACTCCCCTGAGGCTTAGGCACTTGCGTGGGGCCCAGCTAGGCCAGGCTTGGCACGCCTGGGGGGCTGGGGGCTCCAGACCCGACAGGAGAGGGGTTAGTTAGCACCACGTTTCTAAGAAGGCCCCAAAGAGAGGGACAAAGGATGGGACACGCGCCCGGGGGCAGGCGGCATTGGAAGACAAGATGGCCACCCCCGCAGGCCCGCGGGAACAACATGGCCACCCCCGCAGGCCCGCGGGAACAACATGGCCACCCCCGCGGGCAACGCCGCGGGAACAACATGGCCGCCCCCGCGGGCAACGCCGCGGGAACAACATGGCTGCCCCGAGTGTAAAGAAGAGAGAAGGGGGTGGGGGGACCCTGCACTGCAGGTTGGTCTCCGCCCCACTGCCTCCTCCACTGAAAGGCGAGGGGGAGAAATTCTTCTCAGCCCACCAATAAGAGGCCGCAGTGTTTTGCTCCACCAATCTGAGGCCGCCGCGCCGCATGGGTCCACCAACTGGGGGTTGTTTTGTTCTTCCTTCCCCTTATTGGTCTTTTGGCTCCGGGCGCCAAGCGATCAGCGCTTCCCCCTGCGCCAATCAGAGCGGGCGCCTTCTTTCGACCCACCAATGGGAGTCCTTCGCTCTCTCCCAGCTCCACCAATCGGGCCCAGCGCCCGCCCTGGGCAAGGGGGCACACACCACGGGGAGCCAGCCCCACCCACCGAGAGGGGTCACAGACGCTCCCCTCCAATGACCTATGATCTTTGCCCTCCACCCCCTTATCTCTCCCCCATTACTTTGCCCCCGGCCCGGGGGGCTCCTCAGTGTGGACGGGCAGGTACCCGTTGGCCGAGCTCGCGGGGTCGGCCGGGCTCTCCACCTCCTCCAGCTCCACACTGGGGGGCGCCCCCTGCTGGCGCCGCCGCGCCTGCCACTCCCACGCCAGCTGCCGGAGGTAGAGCACGGGGATGGGCATGGTGGCCAGGACGATGAGCAGGATCAGCATGGCCAGCGCCCAGGGTGGGTACGGCACCCGCGTCTCCTCCGCCTGCGAGAGAGGCCGAGGGTCAAACCTGCCAGGGCCTGTGGGCCCATCTGCCCCGGCTTCCCGTCCAGACCCGACCCACGGGCCCATCTGCCCCGGCGTCCCGGCTTCCCGTCCAGACCAGACCCACGGGCCCATCTGCCCCGGCGTCCCGGCTTCCCGTCCAGACCCGACCCACGGGCCCATCTGCCCCGGCGTCCCGGCTCCCCACCCAGACCCGACCCACGGGCCCATCTGCCCCAGCGTCCCGGCTTCCCGTCCAGACCCGACCCACGGGCCCATCTGCCCCGGCGTCCCGGCTCCCCACCCAGACCCGACCCACGGGCCCATCTGCCCCGGCGTCCCGGCTCCCCGCCCAGACCCGACCCACGGGCCCATCTGCCCCGGCGTCCCGGCTCCCCGCCCAGACCCGACCCACGGGCCCATCTGCCCCGGTGTCCCGGCTCCCCGCCCGGGGGGTCTCACCTGTGCCCGGTCCCAGGCCTGGTAGGTGGGGGGGCTGCGGAAGATCTGCCCCAGGCTAGCCAGCAGCAGCCCCAGCATGGCCAGCAGGCTGCCGTAACGCCACATGTAGCCGTAGACCCGCCAGGGCCGCCAGCCCCGCCCCCAGGGCTGCCAGCCCAGCATGCTCTCCACCTCCGCCAGGAACCTGCAGGGGGGCAGGGGTCAGCCACGGGGGAGCGGGGCCGGGCCAGGCCTGGGGCTCCCCAGCCCCCCCCATGGAGCCAGGCCACGAGGGGGAAGGGCAAGGGTCCAAGGGGGAGAAAAGGGGTCTGGTGGGGGAGGGGTTCAGGGGTTGGGCCCAGGGGGCACCGGGGATCCAGGGGAAGGGCTCCGGGGGGGGTGGGAGGGCCTGGGAGGGGGAAGGGCAGGGGGCCCCAGGGGGAGGGACCCCGAGGGGGAGGTGGGAGGGGCAGGCCCAGGCCTGGGGTGGGGGGAGAGAAAAGGACCTGGGGGGGGGGGGGAGAGGAGGGGCAGTTACCTGTCCGTCCCATAGACCCAGGCCTGAGGGGGAGGGAAAAGGACCGGGGCGGGGGTGGGGGGGAAGGAGGGACGGGTACCTGTCCGTCCCATAGACCCAGGCCTGTGGGGAAGGGAAAAGGACCTGGGGGGGGGGGGAGGAGGGACGGGTACCTGTCCGTCTCATAGACCCAGGCCTGGGGGGGGGAGGGAAAAGGACTTGGGGGGGGGAGGAGGGACGGGTACCTGTCCGTCCCGTAGACCCAGGCCTGGGGGGGAGGGAAAAGGACCAGGGCGGGGGGGTGGGGAGGAGGGGCGGGTACCTGTCCGTCCCGTAGACCCAGGCCACGGCCACGGCCTCGCAGGCCACGACGGCCACCAGGGGCAGGGTGGCCGAGTAGTCGTCGAACATGGAGACGAAGTAGCTGCCCGAGCGCTGCACGAACATCAGCCCCAGCAGGAACCCGATGGTGCAACACAGCACTGGGGGGGGGAGGGGGGGAAGAGAGAGCTTGGGACCCCCACAGCACAGCACTGGGGGGGGGGGGGGGGGGAGAGAGCCTGATACCCCCACATCCCCCCACCTGGGACTCCCATGTCCCCCCACAGCACAGCACTGGGGGGAGAGAGAGCACCTGAGACCCCCATGTCCCCCCTCCTGGGACCCCCACGTCCCCCCACAGCACTGGGGGGGAGAGAGAGAGCCTGGGACCCCCCACGTCCCCCCACCTGGGACCCCCACGTCCCCCCACAGCACAGTACTGGGGGGGAAGAGAGCCTGAGACCCCCACGTTCCCCCATGTCCCCCCACAGCATAGCACTGGGGGGAAGAGAGAGCGCCTGGGACCCCCACGTCCCCCCACAGCACAGCACTGGGGGGGGGGGGGAAGAGAGCCTGAGACCCCCATGTGACGAACTAGGACTGTTGTTAATGTTTTCCCTGAGTACTGTGTGGGTGCCTCGGTTTCCCTATGCAGTGCTTGAGTATCTAGGTGGTGGGACAAGGGTGCATGAGTGTTACAGAGGGGCCTGGACACAGTGAATGGCCGACACTCGGTCTCCTAGCAACTGATGGCCCCGGCCCCTCCCCGCAAAGGTGGGAGCTGAAGGTGTTGGAACAAAGGGATCAGGTGACCTCCTGGCCCGGGAAGCAGACAAAGGGGGAGGAGGGGCTGGACAGTTTCAGTTTGGGCTGGGTGGGGAACATGGAGGGAGGCACAGAAAGGGTCTGGCCTCCCTGCCCCCCTTTTGGAGCTGTGGGGTGAAATGCAGGGAGCCCCCAGGCTGGGGTCTAAGCTCCCTGCCCCCCGGAAGGGCCCGGCTGAGGGGTCCTGGATGTACTGACAAGCTCTGGTTGGACTGTGTTCCTGGCATCTCTAATAAACCTTCTGTTCTACTGGCTGGCTGAGACTCCCAGTGACTCCGGGGAAGAGGGGTGCAGGGCCGGACTCCCCCACACTCCGTGACACCCCACGTGCCCCCACCTGGGACCCCCACGTCCCCCCTCCCGCACTGGGGGGCAGAGCCTGGCACCCCAGAAATCTTCCCCCGTTCATGTGCAGATCGCCCCCGTGAGCACAGTCATGAGGGACTCCTGCTCCCCTCCCCCGTGATCCCCGCCCCCGCCGTACCGGTGAAGAGGGCGGCGCGGCGCCGCAGGGGGGGGTAGCGGTCCAGCAGGGGGGTGAGGATGCCCTGCATGTTGCCCAGCATGGTGCTCAGCCCCAGGTTCAGCAGCATGAGGAAGAAGAGGACGGACCAGAACGGGGAGGCCGGGAACAGGGTCATGGCCTCCGTGAAGGTGATGAAGGCCAGGCCGGTGCCCTCCACGCCCTGCGGGGGAGAGATGGAGACCGGGTCAGGCAGTGGGTACACGGGGACCCCTCGCCCGGCGCTGGGACGTGGCTCCTCTGGGGATATGGGCCCCCCGACCCAGTGCAGGGATGCGGCCCCCGTGGGGTGGGGCCCGGGTATACAGAATCGTAGGACTGGACGGGACCTCGAGAGGTCGCCTAGTCCAGTCCCCTGCACTCATGGCAGGACCCAGTATTATCTAGACCGTCCCTGGCAGGGGTTTGTCCAACCTGCTCTTACAAATCCCCAACGACGGCGACTCCACCACCTCCCTCGGCAATTTATCCCATGCGTCACCACCCGGACAGTTCGGGGGGGTTTCCTGATGTCCGACCTAAACCGCCCTGGCTGCAATTTAAGCTCCTGGCTTCTTGTCCCGTCCTCAGAGCTTCAGAACAATTCTTCTCCCTCCTCCTTGTAAGAACCTTTTACGTACTTGCAAACTGTTCTCACGTCCCCTCTCCGGCTTCTCTTCTCTGGACTAAACAACCCCCGGTTTTTCAATCTTCCCCCATAGCTCGTGTTTTCTAGACCTTGAATCGGTTTTGTTGCTCTTCTCTGGACTTTCTCCAATTTGGCCCCATCTTTCCTGAAACGTGGCGCCCGGATCTGGACCCAATCCTCCGGCTGAGGCCTAGTCAGCGCGGAGCAGAGCGGAAGAATCACTTCTCGTGTCTTGCTCACGACACGCCTGCTGATACAGCCCAGAATGATGTTTGCTTTTTTTGTGTTACACTGTTGACTCATTTAGCTTGTGGTCCACTCTGACCCCTGGATCCCTTTCCGCAGGACTCCGTCCTAGCCCGTCATTCCCCATTGTGGACGTGTGCACCTGATGGTTCCTTCCGAAGTGAAGTACTCTGCATTTGTCCTTCTTGAATTTCATCCTATTGACTTCAGCCCATTTCTCCAGTTTGCCCAGAGCATTCTGAATTTTAATCCTGTTCTCCAAACCACTTGCAACCCCTCCCAGCTTGGTATCGTCCGCAAACTTTGTGTGTCCATCAATGATAACGGCACAGAGAGAAGATATTGAACAGAACCAGACTCAGAACCAATCCCTGTGGGACCCCACTCGTTACGTCCTTCCAGCCTGACTGTGAACCACTAATAACTAACTGTTTTCCAACCAGTTCTGCACCCACCTTAGAGTAGCTCCATCTAGGCTGCATTTCCCTGGCTTGTTTATGAGAAGGTCATGGGAGACAGTATCAAAAGCTTTACTAAAGTCAAGATATATCATGTCTACCGCTTCCCCCACATCCACAACTCTTGTTACCCTGACAAAGAAAGCTATCGGGCTGATTTGTTTTTGATAAATCCACGCTGACTGTTACTTATCACCTCATTATCTTCTAGGTGTTTGCAAACTGATTGCTTAATGATTTGCTCCATGATCTTTCGGGGTACAGAAATTAAGCTGACTGGTCTGTAATTCCCCGGGTTGTCCTTCTTTCCCTTTCTATAGATGGGCACTAGATTTGCCCTTTTCCAGTCTTCTGGAATCTCTCCCGTCTCCCGTGAGTTTTCAAAGATAATCACTAATGGCTCAGATATCTCCTCAGCCAGCTCCTTGAGTAGGCTAGGACGCATTTCATCAGGCCCTGGTGATCTGAAGACATCTAACTTGTCTAAGTAATTTTTGACTTGTTCTTTCCCTATTTTAGACTCTGATCCGACCTCATTTTCACTGGCATTCACTATGTTAGACGTCCAATCGCCACCAACCTTCTTGGTGAAAACCGAAACCAAGAAGTCATTAAGCACCTCTGCCATTTCCACGTTTTCGGTTGTTGTCTTTCCTCCCTCATTGAGTAACGGGCCTACTCTGTCCTTGGCCTTCCTCTTGCTTCTAATGTATTTGTAGAATGTTTTCCTGTTTCCTTTTATGTCTCTAGCTAGTTTGATCTCGCTTTGTGCCTTGGCTTTTCTAATTCTGCCCCTACACACTTGTGTTGTTTGTTTATATTCATCCTTTGTAATTTGACCGAGTTTCCACTTTTTGTAGGACTCCGAGTTCTAGACCATTGACAATCTCCTGGTTAAGTCAGGGTGGTCTCTTGCCACACTTCCCATCTTCCTGACGCAGGGGGACAGTTTGCTCTTGTGCCCTTAATAACATGTCTTTGAAAAACATGGAGCCCCCCCTCCCAGGTCGGGGGGTACACAGGCCCCCTCCCCTCATCCCTGGGCACCTTGTTCATCTCGTCCTCCAGCCGGCAGTCGGTGACACCGTGTCCCTGCAGCGCGGCGCCCAGCTCAACGGGCAGCTTGTGGTACCAGGCGCTGTACTGTGGTGGGGGCAGTGCCCCCGGGTCCAGGGTGGGCAGCTTCAGGGCGGGCAGCTTCAGGGCGGGCAGCAGCTGGGTCAGCAGCGCCATGTTCCTGGGGGGCAGACGGAGGGGAGAGGCTGGGTCAGCGCAGGAGAGGGGGGGCGGACGGAGGGGAGAGGGGACGGGGACGGGCGCCGGGGATGTTGTATTTAAATAGAAATTACTGGTTTTTTTAATATGCAATAAGCATAAGTTAATGCAGGCCCTTGGTTGTGCTTGATTATTAGAAAGAGAAAGACATGTGTTTTTTAGCTTATATACCAAGGCTGTGCTAATTGAAATGCTTTTTAGTAACATTTATAAGGTGGGTGTTAATTGTACTAGCATACTTTTAGACAAAAAGTTTGTTTTAAAAAATAATAAGAACTTTGTAAAACAGCTGCTTTTAAAAACACAACAGTAAGATTTGTTGGTGCTTATTTGTTGTATTTTTTAGTTTGCTTGGGGTTTTTGTGTGTGTAGCAAGTGGTATAGACAGATTTATTGAGAGCTCTTATGCTTAAGTAAATTGTAGAAGGGTTCTGTTAAAAAAAAAAAGGTAATAAAATAAAAATGTAGGAAAATAGAGGTTAGGTAAAATAAAGGGTAAATGTAAATGTATGTTTAATTTAAATGGGTAATAAAAGGGTAAAAGTGCCAGCTAAAAATTACAACCCCAACATCAATTGGCTAAAAAATGCATAAAGTAAAATAACCGGGTGACGCCCAAGGACAAACCGGAATCCACAATCCACCCCCAAGAACAAAAGGGGTGGGGGGCAAAAAACAAAACATCAACAAGCTGCCATGGATGTGCCATCTGCTAATTAAACATCGCTTCAAACGTGGGAACAGTAATGATCACTGCAAACGTCAAGGCAGCATAACAAAGCGAATTCTATTGACTGATATAAAGATAAATGCCTATAAAAACGGACCCTGAAAACGAAGGACTTTGGGTTTGATTCTGCAAGCCAACCTCCAGGAGCATCGGATGCGCATGTAACAAGGCCCCGCTCCATGCTCGGGACCAGGCCGCCTGGCCAGTGACTTGGAACGGGCCACTCCTAGGCTGGTGACTATAACAATTTTGCAGAACTTGTGTGTGTGTGAGTAAATAAAATGTTCTAGCTCGAAGTCATTGCCTTCTCCCCTTTAAGAAAACCCTGCAGGTTTTTCTTTTCTCGGCATGACAGGGGGATGGGGCCGGGCGCCGGGGCTCACCTTGCCACGCAGGCCTTGGCGATGGTGGTGGCCCGGAAGCCCAGCACGGCGAAGACGACCAGGGTGGCCAGCATCGAGGTGAGGAAGTTGATGCCGGCCACCAGCAGGCCGTCGCCGTGACAGTCGTTGTGCCGTGCGTTGTAGCTGGAGTAGGCGATGACGCTCCCGAAGCCCAGGCCCAGCGAGAAGAAGACCTGGGTGGCCGCCTGGCGCCAGACCTGCATGTCGCCCCACACCGCCAACTGCGGGAAGCCGGGGATGAGCCACGAGGCCGGGCACCGGCAGCCCCGGCGGGGGGGTCCCAGCGCTCCAGCCCCGGGGAGAGGAGGGGGACCCGATGCGGTGGGGCAGGGGGGGAGGGAAGGGGGCTTGTGTCGGGGGATTCTGGCCGGGGGGAACCTGATCCGGCCCGGGGAGGCTGGGGCTCATGCCGGGGGATCTGGCCGGGGTGGGGGGTGGGCTGGCGCTTGTGCCAGGGATTCCAGCCAGGGGGGACCCGATCCGGCCGGGGGGTGGGGGGGCTGGCGCTAGTGCCGGGGGGATCTGGCTGGGAGGGGACCCGATCCGGCCGGGGGGAGGGGCTGGTGCTCATGCCAGGGGGAGCCAGCCGGGGATGGGGGGGGAGCTGGCACTCAGGCCAGGGGATCTCTCCAGGGAGGGGGGGCTGGCGCTCGTGCCGAGGGATCCGGCCGGGGGGGGGGGGTCCCTGCTCTCACCTGGGGGGTGAACATGATGCGGACGCCGTTGGCCGCCCCGTCCAGCAGCAGCCCCCGCACCAGGAAGCAGAACAGCACCACGTAGGGGAAGACGGAGCTGAAATACAGAACCTGGCGGGGCAGGGGGCAGTGAGTGGGGGGCTCTCACCCTGCACCCCAACGGCCCCCACCCCCAGGGGGGGTTATGGGTTAGTTCTCCCCCAACCCCCACAGCATCTGGGCCTGACCCCCTGCCCACCCCAGATGGCGGGGGGTAATGAGGAGGGTGACAGCAGTGTGGGGGGAGGGATCAGTGGGGGGTGGTGGGAGGGCAACAGAGAGCCTGGGAGGGACGGGGGGTATTGGGGGTGGCAATGGGCTCGGGGGGACAGGAGGAGGGGCAGTGGGAGGGGGCAATGGGCTGGGGGGGCCAGTGTGAGCAGGGGGGGCAGGAGGAGGGGCAGTGGGGGGGGGAATGGGCTGGGGGGGCAGGAGGAGGGGCAGTGGGGGGGGCAACGGGCTGGGGGCCAGGGCGGGGCAGAGCTCACCTTGCCCGAGGACTTGATGCCCCGGATGATGGCGCCGCAGACCAGGACCCAGGCACCCAGCAGGCAGCCGGCCAGGGCCAGGTTCACCCCCCCGCTGGCGCCGATCGACTCACTCACGTCCAGCGCCTTCCGGTACCAGAAGTAGGTGGTGGGGGAGCTCTGGGCACATTCGGGTTCTGCCAACACAGAGCCCAGCCGGGTCAGAACCGGGCAGCGGCCCCCACCCCCCGCAGCCCAGCTGGGTCAGAACCGGGCAGCGGCCCCCACCCCCCGCGGCCCAGCCGGGTCAGAACCGGGCAGCGGCCCCACCCCCCGCAGCCCAGCCGGGTCAGAACCGGGGAGCCCTGTGACAGAGTAGAGAGCGAGGTGGATCTGACCGGGGAGGCTGCATCGGGAATGCGAAACTTTACCTGGGGCTGTAACATGAGCCGGGACGGGGGTGGGGAGGTGACACCTTTGGCTGGGAGAACGGACAGGCGAGAGGAGGGCCCCGAGGGGCGGGGGGGGGCCGGCTGGAGGTTGGGCTTTTGGTTTTCAGTTTGGAGCTGGCTTGGGAAGAGGAGGGGAGGGGGGCAGACAGGGTCTGGCCTCCCTGCCCCATTTGGAGCTGTGGGGTGAAATGCAGGGAGCCCCCAGGCTGGGGTCTAAGCTCCCTGCCCCCCGGAAGGACCCGACTGAGGGGTCCTGGATGTACTGACAAGCTCTGGTTGGACTGTGTTCCTGGCATCTCTAATAAACCTTCTGTTCTACTGGCTGGCTGAGACTCCCAGTGACTCCGGGGAAGAGGGGTGCAGGGCCGGACTCCCCCACACTCCGTGACAAGCCCCCTATCCCTCACCCCCCTGCCAGGTCAGAACCGGGCAGCACCACCCCTATCTGTAGCAGCGCCCGGGGTGCGGGGGAGGGGGGCCCAGCCGGGGGATGGTGGCGCCCCCCAGTGGCAGGCGGGGGCCGGGCTGGAGCACCCACCTGGCTGGCTGTGGTTGGCGCCGAGGGGGCAGCTGGCCCAGGGCAGGGTGGCGCGGAAGGAGTTAACGAGGTAGAAGAGGCTCCAGGCGATGATCACGTTGTAATAGAGAGAAACGAACCCGCAGACCTGGCACGGAGACAGGGGTGAGCCCGGCTGGGGACCCTCGCCCGGTGCCGGGATGGGCCCCTGGGGGGGGGGGGGGGGCGTGTCAGAGGCACGGGGACCCCTCGCCTGGTGCCAGGACAGGCCCCTGGGGCGGGGACACGGGGACCCCTCGCCCACTGCCGGGACGGGCCCCCTGGGGAGGGGCACAGGGACCCCTCCTCGAGTGCTGGGACACCCTCCCCCACCCCCGAGAGTGGGACGGGAACATGGGGACCCCATTTCCCAGCACCGGGCCAGGCCCCCCAGGGGTGGGGCAGGGGCGGGGCAAGGGGAACAATAGAAACCAGCAGGAATTCTCCGGTCGGTGCTGCGAGCTTCCCCGCAGCAGTGCCCCGAGCCCCACCCCCGCACTCACCACGCAGCTGGCGAAGCCGATGCCGACCAGGCGGGGGCTGAAGTGCTGCCAGACCCCGATGCTGCCCTGGCGGACGCTCTGCCCGGCCGCCAGCTCCAGGAAGAAGAGGGGGATCCCCACCACCAGGAGGATCAGGAGGTAGAGGAGGATGAAGGCTCCTGGGGGCAGGGGGAGGTTACAGGTCTGGAGCCGCCCACAGAAACCCCAACCCTCCCCCGCCCCGGAGACACACCCCTGGAGACCTCAGACCTCCACCCCATCAACCTTTTCCTGCCCCCCACAGACCCCCTCCGGGCCCCCACTCACCTCCCCCGTTCTGGTGGCAGAGGTAGGGGAAGCGCCAGACGTTGCCGAGGCCGACGGAGAAGCCGACCTGCGCCAGGATGTATTCGACCTTGTTGCTCCAGGCCGGGCGGGTGGGGGGCTCCTCCTCCGGCGGCCCCCCAACGCGGAGCTGCCCGGGGCTCGTCCCCTCCTCCTCCGGCTTCACCTTCTCCATGGCGGGCGGGCAGGGGCCGGGCACACTGACACGGGAACAGCCCACGCTTGAACACTCGCTCGCACACTCGTTCACACCAGCTCCCTCTCCCCCGGGAACCGCCCCCCCACTTGGCTACCGGACGCACACGCATGTGCTACACACATGAACCCCCCCCCCCCCCCCCGGTCACACTCACTCACTCACCGGCCCCCAGAGCCCAAATGAAACCCTGCGAGAAACAAAACCAACAGACTGATCAGGACAGGGGGCAGTGCTGGGACACGGCCTCTGTGGGGTGGGGGCTGGGCACACGGGGACCCCCCGCCCGGTGCTGGGACGCGGCCCATCTGGGGTGGGGGCTGGGCACACGGGGACCCCCCCGCCCGGTGCTGGGACGTGGCCCCTCTAGGGTGGTGCGCGGGGGCTGGGCACAGGGGTCAGCGCTGCCTGTGAGGGGAGGGTGCCCCCTACTGGCCCCCCTCCGGCCCTAGGTTAACACGACAGGGCCCAAAGTGCCGTGGAGACACTGCCCTCGGCCCGCCCCCCCGCTCCCCCAGCACCCAGCTCTGTGGTCAAACCCTATAGGGTCCATACACCCTGTGACGAACTAGGACTGTTGTTAATGTTTTCCCTGAGTACTGTGTGGGTGCCTCGGTTTCCCTATGCAGTGCTTGAGTATCTAGGTGGTGGGACAAGGGTGCATGAGTGTTACAGAGGGGCCTGGACACAGAGAATGGCCGACACTCTGTCTCCTGGCAAGAGATGGCCCCGGCCCCTTCCCTGCAAAGGTGAGAGCTGAAGGTGTTGGAACAAAGGGATCAGGTGACCTCCTGGCCCGGGAAGCAGACAAAGGGGGAGGAGGGGCTGGTGAGTTTCAGTTTGGAGCTGGCTGGAGAAGAGGAGGGGAGGGGGGCAGACAGGGTCTGGCCTCCCTACCCCGTTTGGAGCTGTGGGGTGAAATGCAGGGAGCCCCCAGGCTGGGGTCTAAGCTCCCTGCCCCCCGGAAGGGCCTGACTGAGGGGTCCTGGATGTACTGACACGCTCTGGTTGGACTGTGTTCCTGGCATCTCTAATAAACCTTCTGTTCTACTGGCTGGCTGAGACTCCCAGTGAATCCGGGGAAGAGGGGTGCAGGGCCGGACTCCCCACACTCCGTGACACACCCGCCATCCCCGTTACCAAAATCTACAGGGCCCCAGCGCCAGAAATCTACAGGGGCCGAACTCCTCTGGGACCAAGATCTGTAGGGTCCCCACAAAGAACCCCCTGGCTCTGGAAATCGATAGGGTTCCTTGGCCCAGCCCCGCCCCTCAGCTGTGGAAATCTATAGGGACCATATGGACCAGACAATCTATAGGATCCCTCCTGCCCCGGCTTAGCGTTGCCCCTGGGATTCTCCTCCCATCCGGGGGGCAGTGCCAGTCCCAGCAGGGGGTCGTGCCAAGCAGAGACGCCCGGTGCCCGGCTCCGCCAGCCCGGCGCAAAGGACCCCCGTGCCAGGGGCAGTGGGGGGGATCTGGGCGCGCTCCATCGTGTGGGTGAGCCGGGGCAGCGCACAATCGGACTCCCCTCCCCCCGCAACCCTCAGGCAGGGGGCCAGCCGGGGGTGGGGGGGGCTCTTTAAATGCACAGGGCATGATGCCAAGGCAGTCTAATTGCTTTGGGGCTGGAGGGGGAGCAAGGAGACTGGCGCTGTGAGCTTCCCTACAGCAGTGCCCCCAGCCAGGGAGCCCCAGGTTCCTGCAGGCCTCCCCCACCCCAGCAAACCTGGCACAGGAGACGAGAGGCCCCAGCGAGATGCCACCCGCTCCCGGGATCTCATGCCAGGATCTCCGGCAGGAATCACACCCCCAGCTTGTCCGAACCTCCCCCCCAGGCCCTGAACTGCCCCCTCCCTGCTCCGAGGGGTGCAGCAGTCGCCTCCATCCCCACCTGTCAGCGCCGGCCCCAAACAGCCCCACCCCAGAGCCAGCCGCATCCCAGTGCCAGGCGAGGGGTCCCCATATACCCTGCCCCCCGCACCCCACCCCAGAGCCAGCCGCATCCCAGTGCCAGGCGAGGGGTCCCCATATACCCAGCCCCCCGCACCCGACCCCAGAGCCAGCCGCATCCCAGTGCCAGGCGAGGGATCCCCCTATACCCAGCCCCCCGCACCCCACCCCAGAGCCAGCCGCATCCCAGTGCCAGGCGAGGGATCCCCCTATACCCAGCCCCCCGCACCCCACCCCAGAGCCAGCCGCATCCCAGTGCCAGGCGAGGGATCCCCCTATACCCAGCCCCCCGCACCCCACCCCAGAGCCAGCCGCATCCCAGTGCCAGGCGAGGGATCCCCCTATACCCCAGCCCCCCGCACCCCACCCCAGAGCCAGCCGCATCCCAGTGCCAGGCGAGGGATCCCCCTATACCCAGCCCCCCGTGACCCACCCCAGAGCCAGTCGCATCCCAGTGCCAGGCGAGGGATCCCCCTATACCCAGCCACCCGCACCCCACCCCAGAGCCAGCCGCATCCCAGTGCCGGGCGAGGGGTCCCCATATACCCTGTCCCCCGCACCCCACCCCAGAGCCAGCCGCATCCCAGTGCCAGGCGAGGGGTCCCCATATACCCAGCCCCCCGCACCCCACCCCAGAGCCAGCCGCATCCCAGCGCCAGGCGAGGGGTCCCCATATACCCAGCCCCCCGCACCCCACCCCAGAGCCAGCCGCATCCCAGCGCCAGGCGAGGGGTCCCCATATACCCAGCCCCCCGCACCCCACCCCAGAGCCAGCCGCATCCCAGTGCTGGGCGAGGGGTCCCCCTATACCCAGCCCCCCGCGCCCCACCCCAGAGCCAGCCGCATCCCAGCGCCGGGCGAGGGGTCCCCATATACCCAGCCCCCCGCACCCCACCCCAGAGCCAGCCGCATCCCAGTGCCAGGCGAGGGATCCCCCTATACCCAGCCCCCCGCACCCCACCCCAGAGCCAGCCGCATCCCAGTGCCAGGCGAGGGATCCCCCTATACCCAGCCCCCCGCACCCCACCCCAGAGCCAGCCGCATCCCAGTGCCAGGCGAGGGATCCCCCTATACCCAGCCCCCCGTGACCCACCCCAGAGCCAGTCGCATCCCAGTGCCAGGCGAGGGATCCCCCTATACCCAGCCCCCCGTGACCCACCCCAGAGCCAGCCGCATCCCAGTGCCAGGCGAGGGGTCCCCCTATACCCAGCCACCCGCACCCCACCCCAGAGCCAGCCGCATCCCAGTGCCAGGCGAGGGGTCCCCCTATACCCAGCCACCCGCACCCCACCCCAGAGCCAGCCGCATCCCAGTGCCGGGTGAGGGGTCCCCATATACCCAGCCCCCCGCACCCCACCCCAGAGCCAGCCGCATCCCAGCGCCAGGCGAGGGGTCCCCATATACCCAGCCCCCCGCACCCCACCCCAGAGCCAGCCGCATCCCAGCGCCAGGCGAGGGGTCCCCATATACCCAGCCTAGCGGCTCCATCGCCCGCGACCCCCCCCGCAAGGAGCCCCCGCAACGACCCAGGCCCGCGACCCCCCCGCAAGGAGCCCCCGCAACGACCCAGGCCGCGACCCCCCCGCAGGGAGCCCCCCAACGGCCCAGCCCCCGCGGGGTCCCACCTGCCGGCCGGGCGGGGGGCGCGCGGCAAACGTGGCGCGGAGGCTACTTGCATCAGCCGGGGGCGGGGCCGGGGGCGGGGCCTGGGCAGAGTCTCCCCGCCCCCGCCCCCTCCCTCCGCGTCTCCCCGCCCCCCCTCGCCCCCCTCCGCGTCTCCCCGCCCCCCCTCGGCTCCCCCCACGTCGCCCCGCCCCCCTCCGCTTCCCCCCGCGTTTCCCCGCCCCCCCCGTGTTCCCGCCCCGCCCCCCTCCGCGTCTCCCCGCCTCCCCTCGGCCCCTCCCCGCGTTGCCCCGCCCCCCCGTCGGGCCCCCCGCGTCGCCCCGCCCCCCACTCCGGGCCCCCCCGAGTCGCGTCGCCCCCCCTCAGGGCCCTCCGCGTCGCCCCGCCCCCCACCTCGGGCCCCCCTATGTGTCCCCGCCCCCTCCCTCAGGCCCCCCCGAGTCGCGTCGCCCCCCTGCTTCTCCCCGCCCCCCCCTCGGGGCCCCTCCGCGTGTCCCCGCCCCCCCTCGGGCCCCCCGGGCTGTTCTAGCCGCACCTGGCGGGGCGGGGCGGCTGGAACCGGGGGGCCCGGGGAGGGGGCAGTGGGGGGCGGCGCTGGGGGGCAGTGGGAGGAGGGGGACCCGGGGGGGGGGCTCGGGGTGGGGGGACCCGGGCCCAGCTGCTGGAGCCGCTGGAACTGCGGCCCCGAGAGCCCCCCGGGGCTACGGGGTCCCCCAGCGCCCCCCCCAGGCCCCTCAGCTCCTCCCCCTCCTCCCACCGCCCCCCCAGCACCCGCTCTGCCCCCCACCCTCTAGCGCTCCCTCCCTCTTCCCCCGCCTCTCCCCCCGGAGCTCCCCTCCGACTGCCCCCCCAGCGTCTCCCCCCCACTGCCCCTCCCTCTGCCCCCCGCCCCAGCGCCCCCCCCCGCCTCTTCCCCTGGAGCTCCCCTCCGACTGCCCCCCCCAGCGTCTCCCCCCACTGCCCCTCCCTCTGCCCCCCGCCCCAGCGCCCCCCCCCCGCCTCTTCCCCTGGAGCTCCCCTCCGACTGCCCCCCCCAGCGTCTCCCCCCCACTGCCCCTCCCTCTGCCCCCCGCCCCAGCGCCCCCCCCCCCGCCTCTTCCCCTGGAGCTCCCCTCCGACTGCACCCCCCAGCGTCTCCCCCCCACTGCCCCTCCCTCTGCCCCCGCCCCAGCGCCCCCCCGCGCCCCTCCTCCTCCCACTGCCCCCCAGCGCCGCCCCCATTGCCCCTCCTGTCTCCCCACCATAAGGCGATGCGAATCCACCTTAAGCGGATCCACCTTAAATCGGGGTGGGGGGGGGGGGGGATGGAAATTTCGGCGGGGGGGGCGATTATTAATTTTTAACGCCCAGGCATCGCCTGGACCAATCAGCTGCGAGCGGTGGAGCCGGGGGGGGGGAGCGGGGGCGAGTCCAAGTTTTGAAACTTTGCAGGAGGGTGCAGACAGAGCCCGAGTCTCTGTTCCCCCCACGCTGCTTCTCCTGGGGGGCTCGATCCCGACACTCAAGGGCCCCCCCCAGCCCCCCATCTCGGTGAGTGACCCCCCACACGTGGGGGCTGAGTGTATGGGGCAGGGATGGGGGGGGAGGGAAGATAGAGTTGGGGGGCTGCAAGTGGGGGGCAGAAGTCTAAATAACAATGTGTGTTGGGGGTGAATTAT
>JBAIAC010000662.1:0-41037 GCA_037349315.1 Chelydra serpentina
CATTTCCACCCCCTCAGCCTCTCCCCCGCGCCCCCCCTGCAATCCCGTCTGCCCCTCACCTAGACTCCTCCGCCAACCCCCCCAGCCCGTCCCCCCAGCTCTCACCTTGATGCCCCACCACGCCGCCCTTGTCCTTGATGACCTTGGTGAAGAGGTGGCCGTCGTCGGCCTTCTGGTACATGGTCTCATGGAACAGGATGACGCCCCCGATGCAGGGATTGACCCGCTGGTCGGCGTGAACAGCAACTGGCGATAAAAGCGCCGGTTCTCCTCCGTGTTCTCCGCGCCGACGGAGCTCAGCCGCTTGGCGATGCTGCCTGGGGGCCGGGGGGGTGTCAGCTGGGGGGCCGGGGGGGTGTCAGCTGGGGCCCCTCCCCTCCTCTGCCGGGGCCCCTCACTCCCGACCCGCAGCCCCCCCGCTCTGCCGGTGCCCCTCACTCCCGACCCGCAGCCCCTGCCCCCAGCTCTGCCGGTGCCCCTCACTCCCGACCCGCAGCCCCTGCCCCCCAGCTCTGCCGGTGCCCCTCACTCCCGACCCGCAGCCCCTGCCCCCAGCTCTGCCGGTGCCCCTCACTCCCGACCCGCAGCCCCTGCCCCCCTCCTCTGCCGGTGCCCCTCACTCCCGACCCGCAGCCCCTGCCCCCCTCCTCTGCCGGTGCCCCTCACTCCCGACCCGCAGCCCCTGCCCCCCTCCTCTGCCGGTGTCCCTCACTCCCGACCCGCAGCCCCTGCCCCCCTCCTCTGCCGGTGCCCCTCACTCCCGACCCGCAGCCCCTGCCCCCCAGCTCTGCCGGTGCCCCTCACTCCCGACCCGCAGCCCTGCCCCCCCAGCTCTGCCGGTGCCCCTCACTCCCGACCCGCAGCCCCCAGCCCTGCCGGTGCCCCTCACTCCCCGACCCGCAGCCCCTGCCCCCCAGCTCTGCCAGTGCCCCTCACTCCCGACCCGCAGCCCTGCCCCCCTCCTCTGCGGGCCCCTCACTCCCGACCCGCAGCCCTGCCCCCAGCTCTGCCGGTGCCCCTCACTCCCAACCCGCAGCCCCTGCCCCCCTCCTCTGCCGGTGCCCCTCACTCCCGACCCGCAGCCCCTGCCCCCCAGCTCTGCCGGTGCCCCTCACTCCCGACCCGCAGCCCTGCCCCCCTCCTCTGCCGGTGCCCCTCACTCCCGACCCGCAGCCCCCAGCCCTGCCGGTGCCCCTCACTCCCGACCCGCAGCCCCCAGCCCTGCCGGTGCCCCTCACTCCCGACCCGCAGCCCCTGCCCCCCAGCTCTGCCGGTGCCCCTCACTCCCGACCCGCAGCCCCTGCCCCACAGCTCTGCCGGTGCCCCTCACTCCCGACCCGCAGCCCTGCCCCCCAGCTCTGCCGGTGCCCCTCACTCCCGACCCGCAGCCCCTGCCCCACAGCTCTGCCGGTGCCCCTCACTCCGACCCGCAGCCCCTGCCCCCCAGCTCTGCCGGTGCCCCTCACTCCCGACCCGCAGCCCCTGCCCCCCTCCTCTGCCGGTGCCCCTCACTCCCGACCCGCAGCCCCCAGCCCTGCCGGTGCCCCTCACTCCCGACCCGCAGCCCCTGCCCCCCTCCTCTGCCGGTGCCCCTCACTCCCGACCCGCAGCCCCTGCCCCCCAGCTCTGCCGGTGCCCCTCACTCCCGACCCGCAGCCCCTGCCCCCCAGCTCTGCCGGTGTCCCTCACTCCCGACCCGCAGCCCTGCCCCCTCCTCTGCCGGTGCCCCTCACTCCCGACCCGCAGCCCCCAGCTCTGCCGTGCCCCTCACTCCCGACCCGCAGCCCCTGCCCCCCAGCTCTGCCGGTGTCCCTCACTCCCGACCCGCAGCCCCTGCCCCCCTCCTCTGCCGGTGCCCCTCACTCCCGACCCGCAGCCCCTGCCCCCCAGCTCTGCCGGTGCCCCCTCACTCCCGACCCGCAGCCCCCTGCCCCCAGCTCTGCCGGTGCCCCCTCACTCCCGACCCGCAGCCCCTGCCCCCCTCCTCTGCCGGTGCCCCTCACTCCCGACCCGCAGCCCCTGCCCCCCTCCTCTGCCGGTGTCCCTCACTCCCGACCCGCAGCCCCTGCCCCCCAGCTCTGCCGGTGCCCCTCACTCCCGACCCGCAGCCCCTGCCCCCCTCCTCTGCCGGTGCCCCTCACTCCCGACCCGCAGCCCCTGCCCCCCAGCTCTGCGGTGCCCCTCACTCCCGACCCGCAGCCCCCAGCCCTGCCGGTGCCCCTCACTCCCGACCCGCAGCCCCTGCCCCCCAGCTCTGCCGGTGCCCCTCACTCCCGACCCGCAGCCCCTGCCCCCCAGCTCTGCCGGTGCCCCTCACTCCCAACCCGCAGCCCCCAGCCCTGCCGGTGCCCCTCACTCCCCGACCCGCAGCCCCTGCCCCCCAGCTCTGCCGGTGCCCCTCACTCCCGACCCGCAGCCCCTGCCCCCCAGCTCTGCCGGTGCCCCTCACTCCCGACCCGCAGCCCCTGCCCCCCAGCTCTGCCGGTGCCTCTGGCCGGTGCCCCTCACTCCCGACCCGCAGCCCCTGCCCCCTCTCTGCCGGTGCCCTCACTCCCGACCCGCAGCCCCTGCCCCCCTCCTCTGCCGGTGCCCCTCACTCCCGACCCGCCAGCCCCTGCCCCCCAGCTCTGCCGGTGTCCCTCACTCCCGACCCGCAGCCCCAGCCCTGCCGGTGCCCCTCACTCCCGACCCGCAGCCCCTGCCCCCTCCTCTGCCGGTGCCCCTCACTCCCGACCCGCAGCCCCTGCCCCACAGCTCTGCCGGTGCCCCTCACTCCCGACCCGCAGCCCCTGCCCCCCTCCTCTGCCGGTGCCCCTCACTCCCGACCCGCAGGCCCCTGCCCCACAGCTCTGCCGGTGCCCCTCACTCCCGACCCGCAGCCCCTGCCCCCCAGCTCTGCCGGTGCCCCTCACTCCCGACCCGCAGCCCCCAGCCCTGCCGGTGCCCCCTCACTCCCGACCCGCAGCCCCTGCCCCCAGCTCTGCCGGTGCCCCTCACTCCCGACCCGCAGCCCCTGCCCCCCAGCTCTGCGGTGCCCCTCACTCCCGACCCGCAGCCCCTGCCCCCCAGCTCTGCCGGTGCCCCTCACTCCCGACCCGCAGCCCTGCCCCCCAGCTCTGCCGGTGCCCCTCACTCCCGACCCGCAGCCCCTGCCCCCCAGCTCTGCCGGTGCCCCTCACTCCCGACCCGCAGCCCCTGCCCCCAGCTCTGCCGGTGCCCCTCACTCCCGACCCGCAGCCCCTGCCCCCCAGCTCTGCCGGGTGCCCCTCACTCCCGACCCGCAGCCCCTGCCCCCCAGCTCTGCCGGTGCCCCTCACTCCCGACCCGCAGCCCCTGCCCCCCAGCTCTGCCGGTGCCCCTCACTCCCGACCCGCAGCCCACACCTAGCCCAGCCCAGGGCCCTGCCCCAGCTCTGCCAATGCCCCTCACTCCTGACCCACAGCCCACACCTAGCCCAGCCTGCCGGTGCCCCTCACTCCCGACCCGCAGCCCCTGCCCCACAGCTCTGCCGGTGCCCCTCACTCCCGACCCGCAGCCCCTGCCCCACAGCTCTACCGGTGCCCCTCACTCCCGACCCGCAGCCCCTGCCCCCCAACTCTGCCGGTGCCCCTCACTCCCGACCCGCAGCCCCTGCCCCCCAGCTCTGCCGGTGCCCCTCACTCCCGACCCGCAGCCCTGCCCCCCAGCTCTGCCGGTGCCCCTCACTCCCGACCCGCAGCCCCTGCCCCACAGCTCTGCCGGTGCACCTCACTCCCGACCCGCAGCCCACACCTAGCCCAGCCCAGGGCCCTGCCCCAGCTCTGCCATTGCCCCTCACTCCTGACCCGCAGCCCACACCTAGCCCAGCCCTGCACCCCCAGCTCTGCGGTGCCCCTCACTCCCCACCCGCAGCCCCCTTACCAGTGGACTCATCGGCGGCGAGGATGCCCTTGCCAGGGGCCACGATGCGGTGGGCGTTGTCTGAAAGCTCCTTCTTCTGCTCCGGAGTGAGGGCCGGGTACTGGTGAGGCATCGTGAGCGACTGGGGGCGAGACGGGCCGCGAAGGGTTAACCCCGCCCAGACAGACAGACAGACGTGCGGGCCTGGGGCTCCCGCATGGCAGCCGGGGCCCTCCCCGCCAGAGGGCCCTGCCATGCTGGGGGGAGGAGGGACCCAGGCGTCCGGGTAGGACTCCCCCCATGCTCCCAGCCCCCGGGGGAAGGGACCCAGGCCCCGCAGGGGTCACAGCTCCGGGGAGCAGTGGGAGGAAGTGGGACCCAGGTGCCCCGGGAGGGCCCCCGGGAAGGAGGGGGGACCCCCGCGCGCATTCCAGGGAGGCCAGAGACAACCTTGCAGCGCTGACCTTGAGACTGGGACGAGCCGCGATTGGGGGGGGGGGGGGGGGACGTGTCGGCCGGACCCCGGAACCCTGCAGCGGGCGGGGCGGCTGAGGTCAAGTCACCTCGAGAGTGGGGGGCAGATGGGGAACCCCGCGCGGTGTCAGGGAGGGGATCCAGCCCCCCCCTTTCCAGCTAACCCAGAGGAAGCAGGATGGAAATGGGGTGCCGCTGTTTCTGGGGGGAGGCGCTTCAGCCCCCCGGGGGGGGTTTGTTCCGCACGTGAGACTCTGGGTCCCTTCCTTCACCCACATGGGGGTCAGCCCCCCCACCCCCCGGGAATCCCTCCCCCGATACCTGCCTCACCCAGATCTCACCTCCCCTCTCCCGGCGCTCTGTGCCCGCCGCAGCTCCAACCCCACGCCAGGCGGCTCCCTGCCCCCCCACTCTGCGCCCCCCCCCCCGGCGACTCCTGCCCCCGCCACTCTGCGCCCCCCCGGCGACTCCCTGCCCCCGCCACTCTGCGCCCCCCCGGCCCCCATTCTGCGCCCCCCCGGCGACTCCCTGCCCCCCACTCTGCGCCCCCCCCCGGAGACTCCCTGCCCCCGCCACTCTGCGCCCCCCCCGGCCCCCCACTCTGCGCCCCTTCAGGCGGCTCCCGGACCCCCCATGGCGGCTCCCTAGCCTAGCCCGGCCCAGCCACGCTCACCTCTCGTGGGTGCAGGCAGGGTGTGACTGGGGGGTGGCTCCGAACGCTCACAGTCTCCGTGTTCCGAAATGGAACGTAATAGAACGCGGGCGGAAACGGGGAAGGGGCGGGGCCAAGAGTTTAAAGTGCCACAGCCTCCTAAATGCGGGGTGCGGGCGGGGTGTCAGGAGAGTCCCTCATTCCCCCTAAACTGCCCTTCCCTTCCTCCAGCACCCCCCTCTCCACCCCGCCCCATCTCCCTTCCCCAAGTATCCTCCCCCCCCCCCCCGTTGAAATCCCCATTGACTCACCCCGGGCGGGGTGTGTGTGGCTGGGGAAATTTCCTTCCCCCAGGGAAAAATGCTGATTCACCCCCACCCATCCTGCCCCGCCCGAGAAAGGGGGGGAATTCGGGGGGGGGGGGCAGATGCAGTGCATTCTGGGAGGGGGCAGGGCCTATGGGGGAACAGTGGATTTGTGGGGGGTGGAGGGTTGAAGGAGGCAGATTTGGGGGTGTGGAAGCCAAAGCACAGTCCCTGCAGCGGCTGGAACCAGCCCCCCACTGAATCCCTACTCCCCAGACCCCCAAATTTTAACCCCAGCTTGCCCAGTGCCCCCAATTCCCTCCTCCCACTGCCCCCTCCAGTCACTCCCCCAAATCCTCCCTCAAAATCTCTGGCCCAGCTGGGGGGTGGGGTTTTCTGCACCCCCATCCGGTCTGGGGGTTACACGGGAGGCTCTGAGGGGGATGGATCTCTGGGTACCCTCCTCCCTGCTGGCACGCGCCCTTCCCCCCTCTAACATTCCCCCCCCCCCCCCCGCCCGCTTCTGCTTTCGGCTCTGACCTTCTCCAGACACCAGATCCCCTCCTCCCCCCTCCCTGCACTGGCTCACGTGTACCCTCTGAAGGGCAGGGAGTTATTTTTGGGTCCCCCCGATGGGAGGGGGGAGTTAACCCTCGTGGTGCCAGGATGTCGCCTGGCTGTGGGGTCCCCTGGGACCTGCCTGAGGCTTGTGCCCATAGACCCGCTGGGAAACCCAGTGCCAGGTGGGCTCCCCGTGGCCAGTGCCAGGCGGGCTCCCGTGGCCAGTGCCAGGTGGGCTCCCCGTGGCCAGCGCCAGGTGGGCTCCCGTGGCCAGCGCCAGGCGGGCTCCCCGTGGCCAGCGCCAGGCGGGCTCCCCGTGGCCAGCGCCAGGCGGGCTCCCCGTGGCCAGCGCCAGGTGGGCTCCCCGTGGCCAGTGCCAGGCGGGCTCCCCGTGGCCAGCGCCAGGCGGGCTCCCCGTGGCCAGTGCCAGGTGGGCTCCCCGTGGCCAGTGCCAGGCCCTGGGGAAAATCGGGGGGCTTGTGCATGGAGCAGCTGGTGTCAAGCCCCCTCTGCCAAGCTCACACTGGGCCGGGGGGTGGGGTGGGGAGAGACACAGGCCCTGACTGGCCGGGGCACAAGAAACCAGTGGGGTGAGGAGACCACAGGAGTGTGTGTGTGTGTGGGGGGGGGCAGCTCCTTGGCGAAGGCTGGGACTCTGTGGGGGGGGGGGGGTATCAGGTGGTGTCTGAGGAGGGGAGAGGGAGACTGGAGAAATGACACATGATCCAACCTCGACTGTAGCCCCCGCTAGCCCAGCCCCCGCCCCCCAGCTCTGCCGGTGCCCCTCACTCCCCGACCCGCAGCCCCCTGCTAGCCCAGCCCCGCCCCCCAGCTCTGCCGGTGCCCCTCACTCCCGACCCGCAGCCCCCGCTAGCCCAGCCCCCGCCCCCCAGCTCTGCCGGTGCCCCTCACTCCCGACCCGCAGCCCCTGCTGGCCCAGCCCCCGCCTCCCAGCTCTGCCGGTGCCCCTCACTCCCGACCCGCAGCCCCTGCTGGCCCAGCCCCCGCCCCCCAGCTCTGCCGGTGCCCCTCACTCCCGACCCGCAGCCCCTGCCAGCCCAGCCTGGGCCCCACCAGCTCTGCGGTGCCCCTCACTCCCGACCCGCAGCCCCCCAGCTCTGCCGGTGCCCCCTCACTCCCGACCCACAGCCCCCCGGCTCTGCCGGTGCCCCTCACTCCCGACCCCGCAGCCCCTGCTAGCCCCACCAGGGATGGGGGAGGTGGTTTCTGGTGGATTACGGTGGAAGTGCTCAGTCATGGGGGGGGGGGGGGATCTTGTGCCGCTCAGCACGTACCAGAGGGGAAGGGGGGCTGGGTGCCCGATTGGGGCCTCCCAAATCCCTTCCCTGTTATCATGGCGAGCTCCCCCTGACCACCCAATCCTAGATCCTGCAGCCCCACCCATGGACAGCCCTGGGTTGGCAGCCTGCAGCTGGGGGGGGCGCATGGGGACCTGATCCCCGGGAGCCCCTCCCCCACCTGATCCCCCTGAGAGTCCAGACCCCACCCCGCACATTCCACCCAGGGCGCAGCTGCCGCCTTATAAATGTCACCCCCCGCCCATCCCCCCTTCCCTCCCGCCCTGAGTCCCTCTCCCTCCCGCTAATACCCCCCATTCCCTCCCCCCCAGCGTGCTGCTCTGCCCCGTGTCCCTTACTCCATCCCCCCACCCCAACCAGACCCCAGACCCTAATCACCCCCAGACACCCCCCAGTCCCCAATAACCCCCAACCCCCCCAAACACCCCCCCAGCTCCCAATCACCCCCCAGACACCCCCCAGTGCCCACTAACCCCCCCAGGCTAGGCCATCCCAGATACCCCCCAGCCCCCCAACCAGCCCCCTCCCCCAGTCCCCAATAAACTCCCCTCCCTACCCGACCCAGTCCCCCTCTCACCAGAAGCGGGAGTCTGGCGGGGGTCTCTAGTGGTACACGGCAGCTCCGGGCGGTGCTGGGTGACTGGGGTGCCGAGGGGCCGTGGGCTATAACAGGCTGGGTGGCGGGAGGGGCCAGGTAACCTTTTCCCTGACCCCTGGCCTTTTGCTGGGGCGGCTAAAAATAACCCCCGAGTGGGAATGTGACACGCCCAGGCACTTCTAGTAGGGCAAGAAGCTGAGTCATGGGGTGGGGGGCTCAGCAGCCAACCCCCCACCTCTTGCAGCCCCCTGGAGACCCCCACTTCCCCTGCCAACACTGATCCCCCTGAACCCCTCAAAGCCCCCTGCAGTCCCCCAATGTCTGAGTCCTCTGTGCACCCCCCAAAACCCAGACCCCCCCTTTTCCCAGGGGTTCTTTCCCTCCTTTGGGGAGGCATCTGCACCTTGTCTTGGCCCCCCCACAGTCCACGGTGCCTGGTGCCCCTGCTGGCCCCAGGGCTGGTCCACACCCCCTCAGCTCTGGCTCCTGGGAAACAGATGGGTGGTTGTGGTCGCCCCCCCCAATAAAGGCAGGAGTCACTTGGCGGGGGACTGGAACTCTGGAGACGTGGATTAAAAGTCCAATGCTGGGGGGGATCAGAAGGGGGAGGGGAAGCCAGTGGGTCCTCTCCATGTGCCCCCAGCCCCCACTCAGCCCCCTCCTTCCTTTGCTCCTATTGACTTCCGTCCCCTCCCCATGCCCTCTCACTCCCTGTAGTTGGGGGTCAGGACTGGGGGGTCACTCCCAGCACAAATGGGTCTCCATGGGAACCTTCTAGACTCCAGCTGGCCCCCCCAGACTGGGATCCAAGTTACCATGGTGATGCTCTAAACCCCAGCTGACACCCCCCCCCCCCCAGGCTGGGATCTAAAAGTCCAGGGTGACACTCTAGATCCCAGCTGGCCCATGGCCAAGATCTGGGTTACCACGGTGATACTCTAGCTCCCCCCCCCACCCCCAAGGAGCTGAGTTCAGGCAAAGTCATCACCAGGAGCTTTAATGTAGCAGGGACCGCGCATCACATAGGTGGGGGCGTTCAGACCTCAGAGACGGGGGAAGGGCCATTCAGACCTCGGTCCTCCAATCAGAACCAGGATCCACCCCCCCCCCCCCCCCCGCATTAATTCATGTGCAAACAGCATCTGCATGAAATACACCATGGGTGCATGCCAGGGGTCATGACCCGGAAGTAATAGTGGTTAAAGTCAAGGGGTCACAGAGCCAGAGGAGGCCCAAGGGCCAACAACCAGGGGGCTCAAAGGTCAGAGGCTACGAGTTCAAAGGTCACACGTTCAATGTAGTGAGGCTCAAAAGTGAATGACAGTCTGCTTCAAGTAGCCACAGGTCAAAGGTCAATGAGCCAAAGGCCGAAGTACACAGGCAAGAGGCCAAGGGTCAAAGTTCACCACTCTAACCAAGTCACCAACCCATAGCAAATCAAAAGGTCAAAGTCCAGGAAGCCAATGAAGGGTCAAAGTGCCACCGTCCAAGGTTGTGGTGACCAGGAGGTCGCAGCTGGCTGCCCCAGGGTCAGTTTAGGGGTCGTGGGGCTCAGCCGGCCACCCCGGGTCGGAGTTGAGGGGTCGCGGGGCTCAGCTGGCCTCCTTGGGGCTCTGGGGTTCGAGGATCTGGACGTGGGTGAAGGGGAAGTGCCCGCTGCGCCCGTTCAGCTGCCCCTCCCACTGCCCGTTGATGTTCATCTTCGTCACCGTGATGATGTCACCCACCTGGGGGTCAGAGGGCAAAGGTCACTTCGTCAGATTTCTCCCCGGAGCAGCCCTAGTCGCCCCTGTCTCCGGACACCTGGGTCCCCAGAATCAAGGACTAATTTCCCCCCTCCCCACCATGCTCCCAGACACTTGGGTCCCTTAGGGTGCAGGGTCAATTCCCCCTCCCTTGCCTTGATCCCCCTGAATGAATCAGGGACTAATTCTGCCCGCCCTCTAGCTGGATGCTGGGGTCCCTGGGATCCATTCCCCCACAATGCCTAGATCCCTCGGGATCTTGAGGGCTGATTCCCTCATATACTTGGGTCCCCTGGAATAGAGGTCCTGTTACCCCCGGATTCCTGGGTCCCCCCCCCCCACTCACCTCGAAAGCCAGTGCCGTCTTGTCGTAGGCATTGGGCACCCGCCGCTGTACAGCCCTGGCCACCACGGGGCCATTGCGGGGGGTGGGCAGAGGCGCCGGGGGGCCACCGACACTGGGGTGGGCATAGGGCCCCAGCAGGACGCCGGCTTGGGGGCGCCAGGGCTGGACATAGGGCACCGGGATCATGCCCACCCGCCCGTCGACCCGCTGGGCCGTCCACCACTGCTCCTCTGGCTTGCCCAGCACCCGGAGCGGGTCCCCCTTGCGGAAGGGCAGGTCCTCCTGGTCATTGCCCCCGAAGTCATAGAGAGCCTGCACCCACTCGCAGGGCAGGGCGGGGCCGGCAGGCGGTGCCCCCAGGTCCCCTCCCCCCTCGGCGGGGGGCAGCGGGGCCGGGCCGGGCACCACGGGGCCCCGGCACACGGGCACCACCAGTGTGGTGGTGTCCAGATAATGCACCCGGTAGAAATCCAGGAGCGCTGGGAGTCCCTCGAACTCCTGATCCCCGATCTTCAGCCGGCCCGGCAGGCTGTTAATGATGTAGTGAGACACCTGGGGGGGGCGGGGGGGGGGGGGGGGAGATGGGGGCCAGGGAGAGGTAGGGGTGGAGACAGGGACAGACAGACAGGGTTACACATTGGACATTCACCAGCCCCCCCATCTTCTCCCCCCGGACTCCTGGGTTCTCCCTCCATCTAGGGTGATTTCCTCCCCCAAAACCCATCCCCACCCCCCGGTAATGCCCTCCTGCCCCCCCATGTTGTCCAGTCCTCTCCTGCCATCCCCAGATACCTTCCCCCTCCGGCTTTGGGGCCGGTTCCCCCTCCCTCCCCAGCCCCCGGGGTCCCCCTCACCTTGGCGTTCTCGCTGACCGAGAGGACGTAGTCGCCGGGGCAGGTGGAGCTGTCTCTCACCAGGAAGGTGCCGGGTCGGTGGCCCTGGAGACAGGCCACAGCCTGCTGGCGGCTCAGCGACCCCATGTACCACTCGGTGGAGTCCCCGAAGGACGACATGGTTCTGGGGGGGCAGCAGGGATTCCCCCCTCAGGGGCACGCCTCAATTCCAATGCAGCCCCTCAAATCCACACGGGAGCCCTCATATTTAAGGGGAACCCCCCAGTCCCCCAAATCTCCTGGGCATATAACCCCCAAATTAACAGAGCCCCCTGAATTCCCCTGCAAATCACCATGCGCCCCCTCTTCTCCCTCCCACACCTTCTCACTTCCTTGGCAAGCAGCACCCCTCAAACTAGTCCCGTGCCCCCTAGAATCCTTCCCCCGAATGCAGCCACCAGAGGAGCACCCCAAAATTATATCCCACCCCAAAGCGGGCCCCCCACATAATTCCAACCCTGGTGCATCCCCAAATTCTCCCCCAGGAGTCCCCTTCCTCTAAAGAACTGCTCAATTGCTGTTCACCCCTAAAAACCCTCCCCAGCACCCCTTCCTTCCCTTCCTGTTCGCCCCCAAAATCCCTCCCCAGGAGCCCGCTGCTCCTGTATGCCCCAAATCCCTCCCCAATGCAGCCCACCAGTGCTGAGCACCCCGAAACCCTTTCCCCTCCCCGACTGTAGCCCCTCCCTCCCGTGCACCCCGAAACCGCTCCCCAATGCAGCCCCCCCGCACCCCGAAACCGCTCCCCAATGCAGCCCCTCCCTCCCCGTGCACCCCGAAACCGCTCCCCAATGCAGCCCCTCCCTCCCCGTGCACCCCGAAACCGCTCCCCAATGCAGCCCCTCCCTCCCCGTGCACCCCGAAACCGCTCCCCAATGGAGCCCCTCCCTCCCCGTGCACCCCGAAACCGCTCCCCAATGGAGCCCCTCCCACCACGTGCACCCCCCCAAATCGCTCCCCAATGCAGCCCACCAGTGCCGAGCACCCCCAAACCCTGGCCCCTCCCCCCCGCGCCGGGGCTTGCCCCGCTGGCACCGGCTGGTGCGGCCCCTCCCCCAAGCCGGGGTGTGCGGCGCTGCCGCCTCCCCTCCCCCAAATCCGCCTCCTCCAGCCCCAGCCCGGTCACCGCGGCAACATGGCGAGAGGAAGTGACGCGCCGGCCCCGGGCGGCCGCCATGGCGGGGGCTGGCAGGAGGGGCTGGCGGCCATGTTGGGGGTGGGCAGGACGCCTGGGTTCTCTCCCTGGCTGCGGGGGGGCTGGGAGCCCGGACTCCTGGGTTCTCTCCCTGGCTGCGGGGTGGTGGTGGGTTAGAACAGGGGGGGCTGGGAGCCCGGACTCCTGGGTTCTCTCCCTGGCTGCGGGGGGGTGGTGGGTTAGAACAGGGGGGGCTGGGAGCCCGGACTCCTGGGTTCTCTCCCTGGCTGCGGGGGGGGGTGGGGGGGAGCTGGGAGCCCGGACTCCTGGGTTCTCTCCCTGGCTGCGGGGGGGCTGGGAGCCCGGACTCCTGGGTTCTCTCCCTGGCTGCGCGGGGGTTGGTGGGTTAGAACAGGGGGGGCTGGGAGCCCGGACTCCTGGGTTCTCTCCCTGGCTGGGGGGGGGGGGGGGTTAGAAGAGGGGGGGCTGGGAGCCCGGACTCCTGGGTTCTCTCCCTGGCTGCGGGGGGGCTGGTGGGTTAGAACAGGGGGGGCTGGGAGCCCGGACTCCTGGGTTCTCTCCCTGGCTGCGGGGG
This sequence comes from Chelydra serpentina, assembly GCA_037349315.1. Lineage (NCBI taxonomy): Eukaryota > Metazoa > Chordata > Testudines > Chelydridae > Chelydra > Chelydra serpentina. The sequence continues at coordinate 12,503 of JBAIAC010000662.1, forward strand.
GGCTGGTGGGTTAGAACAGGGCGGGCTGGGAGCCCGGACTCCTGGGTTCTCTCCCTGGCTGCGGGGGGGCTGGTGGGTTAGAACAGGGGGGGGCTGGGAGCCCGGACTCCTGGTTTCTCTCCCTGGCTGCGGGGGGGCTGGTGGGTTAGAACAGGGGGGGCTGGGAGCCCGGACTCCTGGGTTCTCTCCCTGGCTGCGGGGGGGGGGGGGCGGGTTAGAACGGCGGGGGGCTGGGAGCCCGGACTCCTGGGTTCTCTCCCTGGCTGCGCGGGGGTTGGTGGGTTAGAACAGGGGGGGCTGGGAGCTCGGACTCCTGGGTTCTCTCCCTGGCTGTGGGGGGGGGGGGGTTAGAAGAGGGGGGGCTGGGAGCCCGGACTCCTGGGTTCTCTCCCTGGCTGCGGGGGGGCTGGTGGGTTAGAACAGGGGGGGCTGGGAGCCCGGACTCCTGGGTTCTCTCCCTGGCTGCGGGGGGGCTGGTGGGTTAGAACAGGGCGGGCTGGGAGCCCGGACTCCTGGGTTCTCTCCCTGGCTGCGGGGGGGCTGGTGGGTTAGAACAGGGGGGGGCTGGGAGCCCGGACTCCTGGTTTCTCTCCCTGGCTGCGGGGGGGCTGGTGGGTTAGAACAGGGGGGGCTGGGAGCCCGGACTCCTGGGTTCTCTCCCTGGCTGCGGGGGGGGGGGGGGCGGGTTAGAACGGCGGGGGGCTGGGAGCCCGGACTCCTGGGTTCTCTCCCTGGCTGCGGGGGGGTGCTGGGTTAGAACAGGGGGGGCTGGGAGCCCGGACTCCTGGGTTCTCTCCCTGGCTGCGGGGGGGTGGTGGGTTAGAACAGGGGGGGCTGGGAGCCCAGACTCCTGGGTTCTCTCCCTGGCTGCAGGGGGGTGGGGGGCGGGTGGGTTAGAACAGGGGGGGCTGGGAGCCCGGACTCCTGGGTTCTCTCCCTGGCTGCGGGGGGTGGTGGTGGGTTAGAACAGGGGGGGGCTGGGAGCCCGGACTCCTGGGTTCTCTCCCTGGCTGCGGGGCGGGGGGGTGGGTTAGAACAGGGGGGCTGGGAGCCCGGACTCCTGGGTTCTCTCCCTGGCTGCGGGGGGGCTGGTGGGTTAGAACAGGGGGGGCTGAGAGCCCGGACTCCTGGGTTCTCTCCCTGGCTGCGGGGGGGCTGGTGGGTTAGAACAGGAGGGGCTGGGAGCCCGGACTCCTGGGTTCTCTCCCTGGCTGCGGGGGGGCTGGTGGGTTAGAACAGGAGGGGCTGGGAGCCCGGACTCCTGGGTTCTCTCCCTGGCAGCGGGGGAGCTGGTGGGTTAGAACAGGGTGGGGCTGGGAGCCCGGACTCCTGTGTTCTCTCCCTGGCTTGGGTGTGGGCTGGTCGGTTAGAACAGGGGGGGCTGGGAGCCCGGACTCCTGGGTTCTCTCCCTGGCTTGGGTGGGGGCTGGTCGGTTAGAATGGGGGGGCTGGGAGCCCGGACTCCTGGGTTCTCTCCCTGGCTTGGGGTGGGGTGGGGGCTCTCCAGTTCCTACCAGAGCACAGGCTGGAGTATGTTGTAATAATAATGGTTGATTTTTGTGCCTAGTGTTAGAGTCCGCTCTGTTGGAATGAATGAGGCCAATCCCCCCCGCCCCCAATCCATGGATTAGAAACACCTCAATCACCCATCGCCATGTTACTGCTCCCATCCATCACTGTGCGTGCTACTGACATTGGAACTGAACCAAGCTAAAACTCAGCTCCGCAACTACACCCTGCCTGGGAAAGAAAAGGTACGTTAGGAATAAAAGAACAATAAATATATCCACCCAAACACTTCTAAAGAATAAAACAGCACCTGGAAAACAAATATAAACATACCCTAGCCCCAGCCTTGGTAGACTCAGCTTTATCGTTTGCATGGATAATAGATAAAGCATTTTTTCAATTTTTATCAATTGAAATTTTCAGTTGCAGGAAATTGGGGGAAGGGGGTCGGACAATGATTTAATGACTCTAGATTCTGAGATTCAAAAAGTGGCAGCTTTATAACTGTAAAACAAAACTTGTCTACATCACGTCAACATGTACAAAGTCAGTAGCCTTAAATCAGATGCTCATATGTTTTCAAGGAACTTTTATTAATGGAAATGTTTTGTCCTCAGTTTGTGTGTGTGTAGGGTGAAATCAACGTTTACCAATCAAAATCTAATCCTTCCAAGCCTCACTGTAAACCAACAACATGTAATATAAAGTCTAAAGCTATACGTACATATAGAAATGAATAAAGAAATAATTCATACATAATAAAAATATAATCAATACATAAAATAATATACAAATATAAAGTTTATACATAAAAACATAACAAATCGTATAGTAACACAAAAACAATACATATATAAATATAGAAACTAAAATACTTACAGATGAGATATATAAAAATATAAGCATAAAATCTAAAACCATACATTCATAAATAGAAATACAGATGACAATTACATAAAAGCAATACATAGAACACATATACAATATATTAGAAAATAAATCTGTACATGTATCTCCAAAGATTTTCAAAAGTGACTTGAGTTTGGATTCTTCTCTTTCTGCATTTTGAACTTAAACCACTTTCCCCCTAATCTTCAGAGGTCAGCTTCTCACTGCGTTCTGAGATTTGGTCCCTTCCTTGGAACCTCTACAGAAGAACTCACAGTAATGCAAACAGAGAAATTAGGAACAAGATTGTGTATGTCTGATAAAAAGAAATTGGTAACAGCAAAAAATAATTAACATTTGGTATAAAGCAAAAAAGACTGATTCAACTGAACCCCCAGCTAATAAAATTAGAAGAATAATAGCGCAATAAAATAAACTTCTGATCGAACTAAATAAAATGGGCACGTCGTAACTATAATAAAGCAAAAGGAAATTGGCAATGACACAATGAATCCTCAATACTAATAAATAATGAATTGGCTACAGACTGAACAGAGTAATACACTCCAATATCAATCGGTAATGAACTTAAAATATCAAAATAAAACATTCAGAATAAACCAACTGTTATAAATACAAAGGGAATGAAACCCCAAACCACTCCGAATAAAAGAAATACACAGTAACGCAGTGATAATAGTCACACTAGGAATAAACCAATGATCGATATGATGCAGCTTTAATAAACAAGGAAATCCTGAGCAGGAGCAGAGAAGTGACTTTTCCCTTGGTCTGTGGCGCTGGTGCGGCCGCTGCTGGAGTTCTGTGTCCAGGTCTGGTGCCCGCAATTCAAGAAGGATGTTGATCAATTGGAGAGGGCTCAGAGAAGAGCCATGAGACGGATTACAGGATCAGACCCCCTGCCTTACAGTATAGGGTCCAGGAGCTCCCTCTATTTAGCTTCACAAAGAGTAGGTGCAGGGGTGACTTGATCCCAGTCTATAAGTACCTACATGGGGAACAAATATTTAATAACAGGTTCTTCAATCCAGCAGAGAGAGGCTTAGCACAATCCAGTGGCTGGCAGCTGAAGTTAGACAAATTCAGACTGGAATGAATTTGTAACAGTGAGGGGACAATGGAACAATTCCCCAAGGGTCGTGGTGGATTCTCCGTCCCTGGCAATTTTTAAAATCAAGATGGGGTGTTTTTCTAAAAGATCTGCTCTTAATGGAGGTCAGCAGTAGGGTTCAGAGTTAACAAGATATGAGCTACTGTTTCAGGACATTTCTGCCCTGGAGTGCAGTGGGGACTCATCCCCATCACCTCCTATCATTTTCTCCACAAACGGGCCCCCTCAGCCCGGAGCTGTACAGTGTCATCAGTAAGGTTCAGAGTTAACAGCAGTGTGAGGTTTCATTTCAACTGCCTTATCTATACTGGGAATGCTGTCCCTTGCTTATCAGCTGAGCACTGCAGGTGAAGACACCCCAAAACAGGGATAGCGGGGTTGCGGAGCTGGTGGGCAGGGACCCCCAATTGAGGGGTTCCAGGGCTAGTTGAGGGGGAGTGGTTACTGGACCAAGCATAGCCGTGATGGCTAATGTCTCCCTGATTTGGCCTAAATGCAGTAGACAGTCTTGAAAATCTGATGGCCAGAATGTTTTTATGCGTGCCCCAGTTCTGACCCACCGACACCCAAAAGCAGACAGACAAGGCGAGGTATCTCAAAGCTGCTTTATTATAAAAGTGGGAGTTACAAATATTGGGGGTCGTGTAACCAAATCAGGATGAGATCACCCCATCTGGGGAGCAGGGGATCCCCACAACCCAGCATTAGTGAGCACATGCCAGTCAGAGTCTGTAATGGGGGAGTCCCCTCAGAGCAGTTTGACCTCAAAGCAGATGCAATTGATGCTCTGACAATCGGGGGGCTGGTAGGCACAGGCACAGTCGCAGAGGGGGCAGCAGCGAGGGAAAGGGGGGCAGGTCCCGAGCTCCCAGCCCTGCAGAGAGAGAGAAAAAATGGGGCTGTTAGCCAGCAGGACTACATAATATTAACAGTGGCTGTTGTGTGGCAGGTAGTCCCGCAGGCTGATGTTAAGCAGTGATATTTAATGGGGGTGTTAATCCGCAGGACTACCTGCCACAGGATATTTAATGGGGGTGTTAATCCGCAGGACTACCTGCCACAGGATATTTAATGGGGGTGTTAATCCGCAGGACTACCTGCCACAGGATATTTACTAGGGGGTTGTAAACCCTGACTACCCGCCACAGGGACATTAATCTACAGGACTACCTCCCCCAGACTATGGACTGGGGGCAGTACCCCAAAGGGTCTGGGGGTCACTCACCTGGCGTCGGGGACAGCAGGCGTCCAGGCAGCGTGTGAGGGAGGGAGGGGCACAGTCGCAGGCCAGGCAGCAGTGGCAAGGCCCCCCCAGCATCCCCTTCTCGCACCAGCAACGGTCAGCGCAGAGTCCACGGGCCTGGGGGGGAAGGGAGGGTGAGAGGGAAAGGGCCAACTCACCCCCTCCCCACAGCTGACCTGCCCAGCCCTGCTCTGACCCCCTAGGCCTGCCCCACCTGTGACCCCCTGAATATCCCCCCTGCCTCCGCCTCCACCATATCCTTCCCCACTGCCCCCAGTCCGTGCCCCCTTACCAGCAGGCACTGGCGCAGCGCCAGGAGGAGGAGGAGGAGGAGCAGGTAGGCGGCCACAGTGATGAAGACAATGGCTGGGAGGGGCAGAAGGAGGGAGCTGGGGGGGCCCGGCGTGGGGGTCTACAACAGGGAGAGACAGGAGAGGGGGAGCAGGTCAGAGAGCCTGGGGGAGACTCAGGGAGGGGGAGGCGGCGAGGGAGGGGAGACTTACAGCCATTCCTGGATTGGGGGGGATCCTCAGAGGGGCGGGGGGTCTCTGCTTGCCCCTAGGGTGCCGCATGGATGCCAGATCCCACACCTGAGACACAAAAATGGACCGATCAGAGCCACCCCAGCAAGGACTCAGCCCCCTAAGCTGCCCCACTGAACCTCACCCCTATCCCCAAACCTACTGCCCCCACCAATCCACCCCAGCCCCACACCTACCCACCCTCAGCCCCAAAACCTGGGCAGGGATAGGCCCCGGCGTGGGTCCCAGAGCAGCAGGCTGCTGCCCCCAGCTACATGGTTCACTCTGAAACCTACTGACCACAGTCCAACCCAGAGCCGCCCTCAGGGGCGGGGCTTCAGCGCCTGAGAGCTTATACCACGTGACAGTGCAGGGTCATAGGCTTAATTGATATTCATGACCCCCCAGGCCCAACCCATGATTGGTAGACACCAGCTCCTCATTAATATTCATAGCGGTGGGGGCTCCACCCCTTCATTAATAGTAACGATCGTGCATAGTAATGAGGCTGCCTGTCCCACCCCCTAAGTGACATTCAAATTATATGGAAATTATTTAAAGGCCCCGCCCCCTATTATTGAAATATCCTGCGTATTGATTAGGCTGCGATCACCCTCGTTAATATTCACATCTCATGAATATTGATTAGCACGACCCGCACCAATCGCAGGCTATGAATATTCATGAGCCCCCCCCCCGACCACGCCACTCACCCGCTCGCCGCGGCTGCCCCGACATCCCGCGATACCCCGCCCTGCTCTCGCGCGTCCCTCTGTTGCCATAAGCGACAGCGCAGGCGCCGTGGCCCCGCCCTGCCGGCGCTACGGGGACACACAAGGGACTAAAGGGCTCTGAGGCAGGGGCTCCCGGAAGTGACGACATGATCCGCCATTGCACCGGAAGTAAGCCCTGTACATCAGAAAGAGACGCGCTGCAGGGGCGGGGGAGCTGCAGTGTTACCGGAAATGACCGCATCCGACCGGAAATAGCCTCAGCCCGCCAGAAGCGAGCACGTGGGAAGGGCCCGCACAGGCCCATCACGCCCTTGGGCCTAGGCACAACATCTCACGTCTGACTGGCCGAAAACGTACAGCCAGCAGGAGCAAAGGGTGCAGCCTGAGCACGCTGACATCTCCTTTGCTCTGATTGGCCAGTGGCTCCGCGCCAGAGGCATGAGGATACAGTATGTAGTCCTTATTCGCCAATTGGTTGACACTGCCCAGCCAATCAGAACACAGGGATAATGCATCTTCTGATCTCCATATGGCTAAGAGGGCTCAGCCAATCCGAAAGCGGAGAGAGCCGGGGGGGGGGGGGGGGGCTCAAGAGCTTGTAGCCAATCAGCACTCAGGAGTATGGCTCTGGCCCAAAACACGCAATGCTGTGATTGGCCCCCAGCCAATCAGAGACCAGGGACGGGGGTCAACGTGGAATAAAACATTGACTGCTCTCGGATTGGCAATAGGGCCAACCAATCACAGTGCAGAATTTTTTGTCTCATTAGAAGGCCCCCCTCTTCCACTGGCCAGGCCTGCCTAGCCTCCTCAACACATGTCCCCTCCCCCATGGCCATGCCCCGGCCAAGCGCGTGGCCCCTCCCCCAAGGCCATGCCGCGCCCCCCACGTTAATTATATCACTGTAAATTAGAAATCTCAGCGATTTCTCATCTTGATTCTAGTGCCCTTCGCCCACAGCCAACCAGAATCTCTCTTTCATCCCGTTTTCCTTTTGCCCTGCCCAGCAACACGGCCGTTCCACGGATCTCCATTGGCTCGCCTCCGCAGCCAATCAGCAGGTCCGGCGCGAACGCGGGCTCGCTGGAATGCTCAGAAGAACGACCGTTAACTGCTCTGCACGCTCGCGCCGGGCCCGGCAGCTGGCGCACGCGCACAGTCTCCCTGCAGCCCGGCCCTTTGCAGCCAGAGCCAAAGGCACATGCGCATTGGAGCTCTGGGCGCGCGCCCTTGCCCGCCCGGCGGAGGAGCGCATGCGTACTACAGGCGGCGGCGCGGGGCAGGCGTCCCCTCAGGCGGGAGAGGGGGCGCGCCGCCCGGCGGGGCCTCATTGACTATTCATCAGGGGGCGGGCTAATTACATGCACATTTATTCAGCCTACAGACCCTAAATTGCTGGGAATGGGCGGGGCCGCCTAGGTGTAATTAGTGTGCATGGCTAATGAGATGCAAATTAGTTCATTAGTCGCTTCGGCGTGTATGCTAATTAGCTAGTGTCCCAAGACTGCTCTGGAGGCGCCTGCCAATTAGGCGGGGGCAGGAGAGCGAGGTAATGAGATGCAGAGTCACCCATTGACTGGGACTGTGCAGTGTGTGCATTGGGGCCCAGCCCGGCCTGCAGGGGAGCCATTCAAACCACTAGGTGGGATCAGCTGGGGTAATAAAGGGGCGGGGTGTTTAACAGTATGCAAATATATGCAAATAGGATGGAGGGCAGGGGAAGGTTGGGAGGAGGGGCAGGGATGGGTAGTTGTGGGGCGAGGAGGAGGGGCATGGGAGGGGTAGCTGTGGGGCGAGGAGGAGGGGTAGCTGTGGGGGGAGGCCAGGGGATAGTTCTGGAGGGTGGGGCAGGGCAGGGCAGGGACAGTTGTGGGGCGAGGAGGGGCATGGGGGGGGAGGCCAGGGGATAGTTCTGGAGGATGGGGCAGGGCAGGGACAGTTGTGGGGCGAGGAGGGGCATGGGGGGGGAGGCCAGGGGATAGTTCGGAGGGGGAGGGGCAGGGACAATTGTGGGGCGAGGAGGGGCATGGGGGGGGAGGCAAGGGGATAGTTCTGAGGGGGAGGGGCAGGGACAGTTGTGGGGCGAGGAGGAGGAGGGGCATGGGGGGGGAGGCCAGGGTATAGTTCGGAGGGGGAGGGGCAGGGACAGTTGTGGGGCGAGGAGGAGGAGGGGCATTGGAGGGGGGCTGTGGGGGGGAGGGCCGGGGATTGTTCTGTGGGGGAGGAGCAGGGACAGTTGTGGGGTGAGGTGGAGGGGTAGCTGTGGGGGGAGGCCAGGGGATAATTCCGGAGGGTGGGGCAGGGCAGGGACAGTTGTGGGGCGAGGAGGAGGAGGGGATAACTTCCCCTCAGGTATTCCCCAGGAAATATACTTAACACTTCTTTCCCCAAAAGTCCACTCTTCTCTGGCACATTTTCAATACAGTCCTTTGAATTCCCAGGCCTCACATCACATCTCCCTCTTAGAGAGATTACTTAAGGGTTAGCTGTGGGGGGAGGGCCAGGGATTGTTCTGTGGGGGAGGAGCAGGGACAGTTGTGGGGGAAGAGCAGGGACAGTTGTGGGGCAAGGTGGAGGGGTACCTGTGGGGGGAGGCCAGGGGATAGTTCTGGGGGGTGGGGCAGGGCAGGGACAGTTGTGGGGCGAGGTGGAGGGGTAGGTGTGGGGGGAGGCCAGTGGATAGTTCTGGGGGGTAGGGCAGGGACAGTTGTGGGGTGAGGAGGAGGGGCATGTGAGGGGTAGCTGTGGGGGGGGGGAGGGCTGGGGTTTGTTCTGTGGGGGAGGAGCAGGGACAGTTGTGGGGCGAGGTGGAGGGGTAGCTGTGGGGGGAGGCCAGGGGATAGTTCTGGCGGGTGGGGCAGGGCAGGGACAGTTGTGGGGCGAGGTGGAGGGGCATGTAGCTGTGGGTGAGGGGGAGGGCTGGGGTTTGTTCTGTGGGGGAGGAGCAGGGACAGTTGTGGGGCGAGGTGGAGGGGTAGCTGTGGGGGGAGGCCAGGGGATAGTTCTGGGGGGTAGGGCAGGGACAGTTGTGGGGCGAGGTGGAGGGGTAGCTGTGGGGGGAGGCCAGGGGATAGTTCTGTGGGGTAGGGTAGGGACAGTTGTGGGGCGAGGTGGAGGGGTAGCTGTGGGGGGAGGCCAGGGGATAGTTCTGGCGGGTGGGGCAGGGCAGGGACAGTTGTGGGGCGAGGTGGAGGGGCATGTAGCTGTGGGTGAGGGGGAGGGCTGGGGTTTGTTCTGTGGGGGAGGAGCAGGGACAGTTGTGGGGCGAGGTGGAGGGGTAGCTGTGGGGGGAGGCCAGGGGATAGTTCTGGGGGGTAGGGCAGGGACAGTTGTGGGGCGAGGTGGAGGGGTAGCTGTGGGGGGAGGCCAGGGGATAGTTCTGTGGGGTAGGGTAGGGACAGTTGTGGGGCGAGGTGGAGGGGTAGCTGTGGGGGGAGGCCAGGGGATAGTTCTGGCGGGTGGGGCAGGGCAGGGACAGTTGTGGGGCGAGGTGGAGGGGCATGTAGCTGTGGGTGAGGGGGAGGGCTGGGGTTTGTTCTGTGGGGGAGGAGCAGGGACAGTTGTGGGGCGAGGTGGAGGGGTAGCTGTGGGGGGAGGCCAGGGGATAGTTCTGGGGGGTAGGGCAGGGACAGTTGTGGGGCGAGGTGGAGGGGTAGCTGTGGGGGGAGGCCAGGGGATAGTTCTGTGGGGTAGGGTAGGGACAGTTGTGGGGCGAGGTGGAGGGGTAGCTGTGGGGGGAGGCCAGGGGATAGTTCTGGGGGGTAGGGTAGGGACAGTTGTGGGGCGAGGTGGAGGGGTAGCTGTGGGGGGAGGCCAGGGGATAGTTCTGGGGGGTAGGGCAGGGACAGTTGTGGGGCGAGGTGGAGGGGTAGCTGTGGGGGGAGGCCAGGGGATAGTTCTGGGGGGAAGGGCAGGGACAGTTGTGGGGCGAGGTGGAGGGGTAGCTGTGGGGGGGAGGGCTGGGGTTTGTTCTGTGGGGGAGGAGCAGGGACAGTTGTGGGGCGAGGTGGAGGGGCATGGGAGGGGGAGCTGTGGGGCGAGTGGCAGAGGCTCCAGCGTTTGGGGAGGTGTCAGGGTGCGGAGAGGGGCTGGGAAGGGGGAACCCCCCTGGTGGGGTGCTAGAGCATCTCCAGCGCCCCCTTTCTCACTGCTTTCAAATTCCTTCTCCTCCCAGATGGCCGGGATCTTCCTCTTCAGCTGCTGCTTCTTCCCCATCTTCTTCCTCGCCCTCCGCTGGGCACTGTACCACGCCCGGGCCCTGGGCATGGACCAGCTGCATGCCATCTACGTCGCTGCCAAGTAAAGCTGCCCGGACTCCTGGGTCCTATCCGTGGCTCTGGGGGGAGAGGGGCGTCTGGTGGTTAGAGCAGGGGGCTGGGAGCCAGGACTCCTGGGTTCTCTCCCTGGCTCATGCAGGGGAGGCGGGAGGTCTCCGTCAGCCACAGGGTGGTGCTGGTGGCTCAGAAGGCTCCCCTATAATCTGCTGATCAAAGACCTCACCCCAGAGGTGACTCCAGGGTCACTGGAGCCTCCGGCTTAGCACAAGGGGGGGGGGACACTGCCATCTGTGGGGAGGATTAGCCCTGAGCTCATCTCCCTAGTGCCCCAGGGAGAGGAAGGGGTTAAATACTGACCCCTTCAAACTGGGCCAGGATTATGGGATTAGGGTGTGTGTGTGTGTGTGTGTGTGTGTGTGTGTGTGTGTGTGTGTGTGTTCTCTGGCCCCCAACGCCCCAGCCTGGCTATAACCGGGGGCCTGATCCCCCCTTTTAAATCCTGGTTTCCATTCAGTCCATAGAAAGCCAGTTTCAACCAGTCTGGGTGCAGCTGGACCAAGCTGGAGGACTCCCTGATGCGGGATATTACTTAGTGAAAGGACCAGTTCCCTAGCTGGTGTAAATCAGTGTCACTCCATGGGCATTTACACCAGGATTCTGGAAAATCTAGAACAAAAGCCCATGCTATCCCTGCCCCACATCTCAGCCAGTGCCCCCCCAATCCTGACCTCCAGCACCTGGGCTCCCTCACCCCCAGCTCTGCTGGTGCCCCTCACACCTGCCCCCTGCTGGCTGCACTCCCAGCTCCCTTTCCAGTCTCCATTTTCCATTCACATCCATCCTTTGCACTCCTTTTCCCATTCCCAATGCCCCTCTGACCGATCGCTGTGACCCCCTTCCCACTGCCCTCCAGCCCACCTCCGGCACAGGACACTCCGTTGCTGTCCCTTTAAGTGCCTCCACCCAGTGCCTGACAGCTGCTCCCCCCTCCCCTCCCTCCCCTCTCCCCCCCTTTTCTCTCTGTCACAGCCGGCCTCAGAGCCGCTGCCTGGATCCAAGCAGCCGCTGCCCGCCCCCCATCACCCCCACTACCATGTGTAGCCCCCAGGCCTGTCCCCCATCCGGCTACAGCAAGGTTGGATCCCAGCCCCACTGATCCCCTGTCATCCCAACCCCCCCATCTGTTTGGGTCCCTCCCTTCCGCACCCCACCAGAGATGTTTCATGCCTTGGTGGCTGGGGGCATCATCTTCCCAGGGCTCTTCCTGCTGGCCAAGAACAGCCTCAAGCGGCTGCCCTGGCTGCAGTGGGATGAGGCCGACGCTGTCATCATCTCAGCCAGGTACCCCAGGATGCAGTGAAGGAGTCAGGGACTGGAGGAGGGATGGAGGGATGGAGGGAAGCAGGGATGGAGGGAAGCAGTCAGGGACTGGAGGAGGGATGCAGGATGGAGGGAAGCAGTCAGGGACTGGAGGAGGGATGCAGGATGGAGGGAAGCAGTCAGGGACTGGAGGAGGGATGCAGGATGGAGGGAAGCAGTCAGGGACTGGAGGAGGGATGCAGGATGGAGGGAAGCAGTCAGGGACCGGAGGAGGGATGGAGGGAAGCAGTCAGGGACTGGAGGAGGGATGGAGGAAAGCAGGGATGCAGTGAAGGAGTCAGGGACTGGAGGAGGGATGCAGGATGGAGGGAAGCAGTCAGGGACTGGAGGAGGGATGCAGGATGGAGGGAAGCAGTCAGGGACTGGAGGAGGGATGCAGGATGGAGGGAAGCAGTCAGGGACTGGAGGAGGGATGCAGGATGGAGGGAAGCAGTCAGGGACCGGAGGAGGGATGCAGGATGGAGGGAAGCAGGGATGGAGGGAAGCAGTCAGGGACTGGAGGAGGGATGCAGGCAAGGAGTCAGGGATGGAGGAAGGAGACAGGGATAGAAGAATGCTAAAGGGAAAGAGGCACTGGCATGGGAGGGATGTGTGAAAGGAGACAGCGGAGGGATGGAAGGAAGGAGGCAGTGGCAGTGGAGGTATGGGGGGAAGGAGGCAGTGGAGGGATAGAGGGATGGAAGCAGAGGAAGGATGGAGGGAAGGAGGCCGTGGAGGGATAGAGGGAAGAAGGCAGTGGCAGTGGAGCAATGGAGGGAAGGAGGCAGTGGCAGCAGAGGGATGGAAGCAGTGGAGGGATGGAGTGAAGGATGCAGTGGCAGCGGACGGATGGAAGCAGTGGAGGGATGGAGGGAAGGATGCAGTGGCAGTGGAGGGAAGGAGGCAGTGGCAGCAGAGGGATGGAAGCAGTGCAGAAATGGAGGGAAGGAGGCAGTGGCAGCAGAGGGATGGAAGCAGTGGAGGGATGGAGGGAAGGAGGCAGTGGCAGCGGAGGGAAGGATGCAGTGGCAGCGGAGGGATGGAAGCAGTGGAGGGATGGAGGGAAGGAGGCAGTGGAAGCGGAGGGATGGAAGCAGTGGAGGGATGGAGGGAAGGAGGCAGTGGCAGCGGAGGGATGGAAGCAGTAGAGGGATGGAGGGAAGGAGGCAGTGGCAGCGGAGGGATGGAAGCAGTGGAGGGATGGAGGGAAGGAGGCAGTGGCAGCGGAGGGATGGAAGCAGTGGAGGGATGGAGGGAAGGAGGCAGTGGCAGCGGAGGGATGGAAGCAGTGGAGGAATGGAGGGAAGGAGGCAGTGGCAGCGGAGGGATGGAAGCAGTGGAGGGATGGAGGGAAGGAGGCAGTGGCAGCGGAGGGATGGAAGCAGTGGAGGGATGGAGGGAAGGAGGCAGTGGCAGCGGAGGGATGGAAGCAGTGGAGGAATGGAGGGAAGGAGGCAGTGGCAGCGGAGGGATGGAAGCAGTGGAGGGATGGAGGGAAGGAGGCAGTGGCAGCGGAGGGAAGGATGCAGTGGCAGCGGAGGGATGGAAGCAGTGGAGGGATGGAGGGAAGGATGCAGTGGCAGCGGAGGGATGGAAGCAGTGGAGGGATGGAGGGAAGGAGGCAGTGGCAGCGGAGGGATGGAAGCAGTGGAGGGATGGAGGGAAGGAGGCAGTGGCAGCGGAGGGATGGAAGCAGTGGAGGAATGGAGGGAAGGAGGCAGTGGCAGCGGAGGGATGGAAGCAGTGGAGGGATGGAGGGAAGGAGGCAGTGGCAGCGGAGGGATGGAAGCAGTAGAGGGATGGAGGGAAGGAGGCAGTGGCAGCGGAGGGATGGAAGCAGTGGAGGGATGGAGGGAAGGAGGCAGTGGCAGCGGAGGGATGGAAGCAGTGGAGGGATGGAGGGAAGGATGCAGTGGCAGTGGAGGGAAGGAGGCAGTGGCAGCGGAGGGATGGAAGCAGTGGAGGGATGGAGGGAAGGAGGCAGTGGCAGCGGAGGGATGGAAGCAGTGGAGGAATGGAGGGAAGGAGGCAGTGGCAGCGGAGGGATGGAAGCAGTGGAGGGATGGAGGGAAGGAGGCAGTGGCAGCGGAGGGATGGAAGCAGTGGAGGGATGGAGGGAAGGAGGCAGTGGCAGCGGAGGGATGGAAGCAGTGGAGGAATGGAGGGAAGGAGGCAGTGGCAGCGGAGGGATGGAAGCAGTGGAGGGATGGAGGGAAGGAGGCAGTGGCAGCGGAGGGAAGGATGCAGTGGCAGCGGAGGGATGGAAGCAGTGGAGGGATGGAGGGAAGGATGCAGTGGCAGCGGAGGGATGGAAGCAGTGGAGGGATGGAGGGAAGGAGGCAGTGGCAGCGGAGGGATGGAAGCAGTGGAGGGATGGAGGGAAGGAGGCAGTGGCAGCGGAGGGATGGAAGCAGTGGAGGAATGGAGGGAAGGAGGCAGTGGCAGCGGAGGGATGGAAGCAGTGGAGGGATGGAGGGAAGGAGGCAGTGGCAGCGGAGGGATGGAAGCAGTGGAGGAATGGAGGGAAGGAGGCAGTGGCAGCGGAGGGATGGAAGCAGTGGAGGGATGGAGGGAAGGAGGCAGTGGCAGCGGAGGGAAGGATGCAGTGGCAGCGGAGGGATGGAAGCAGTGGAGGGATGGAGGGAAGGATGCAGTGGCAGCGGAGGGATGGAAGCAGTGGAGGGATGGAGGGAAGGAGGCAGTGGCAGCGGAGGGATGGAAGCAGTGGAGGGATGGAGGGAAGGAGGCAGTGGCAGCGGAGGGATGGAAGCAGTGGAGGAATGGAGGGAAGGAGGCAGTGGCAGCGGAGGGATGGAAGCAGTGGAGGGATGGAGGGAAGGAGGCAGTGGCAGCGGAGGGATGGAAGCAGTGGAGGGATGGAGGGAAGGAGGCAGTGGCAGCGGAGGGATGGAAGCAGTGGAGGAATGGAGGGAAGGAGGCAGTGGCAGCGGAGGGATGGAAGCAGTGGAGGGATGGAGGGAAGGAGGCAGTGGCAGCGGAGGGATGGAAGCAGTGGAGGGATGGAGGGAAGGATGCAGTGGCAGCGGAGGGAAGGATGCAGTGGCAGCGGAGGGATGGAAGCAGTGGAGGGATGGAGGGAAGGAGGCAGTGGCAGCGGAGGGATGGAAGCAGTGGAGGGATGGAGGGAAGGAGGCAGTGGCAGCGGAGGGATGGAAGCAGTGGAGGGAAGGAGGCAGTGGCAGCGGAGGGATGGAAGCAGTGGAGGGATGGAGGGAAGGAGGCAGTGGCAGCGGAGGGATGGAAGCAGTGGAGGAATGGAGGGAAGGAGGCAGTGGCAGCGGAGGGATGGAAGCAGTGGAGGGATGGAGGGAAGGAGGCAGTGGCAGCGGAGGGATGGAAGCAGTGGAGGGATGGAGGGAAGGAGGCAGTGGCAGCGGAGGGATGGAAGCAGTGGAGGAATGGAGGGAAGGAGGCAGTGGCAGCGGAGGGATGGAAGCAGTGGAGGGATGGAGGGAAGGAGGCAGTGGCAGCGGAGGGATGGAAGCAGTGGAGGGATGGAGGGAAGGAGGCAGTGGCAGCGGAGGGATGGAAGCAGTGGAGGAATGGAGGGAAGGAGGCAGTGGCAGCGGAGGGATGGAAGCAGTGGAGGGATGGAGGGAAGGAGGCAGTGGCAGCGGAGGGATGGAAGCAGTGGAGGGATGGAGGGAAGGATGCAGTGGCAGCGGAGGGAAGGATGCAGTGGCAGCGGAGGGATGGAAGCAGTGGAGGGATGGAGGGAAGGAGGCAGTGGCAGCGGAGGGATGGAAGCAGTGGAGGGATGGAGGGAAGGAGGCAGTGGCAGCGGAGGGATGGAAGCAGTGGAGGGAAGGAGGCAGTGGCAGCGGAGGGATGGAAGCAGTGGAGGGATGGAGGGAAGGAGGCAGTGGCAGCGGAGGGATGGAAGCAGTGGAGGAATGGAGGGAAGGAGGCAGTGGCAGCGGAGGGATGGAAGCAGTGGAGGGATGGAGGGAAGGAGGCAGTGGCAGCGGAGGGATGGAAGCAGTGGAGGGATGGAGGGAAGGAGGCAGTGGCAGCGGAGGGATGGAAGCAGTGGAGGGAAGGAGGCAGTGGCAGCGGAGGGATGGAAGCAGTGGAGGAATGGAGGGAAGGAGGCAGTGGCAGCGGAGGGATGGAAGCAGTGGAGGGATGGAGGGAAGGAGGCAGTGGCAGCGGAGGGATGGAAGCAGTGGAGGGATGGAGGGAAGGAGGCAGTGGCAGCGGAGGGATGGAAGCAGTGGAGGGAAGGAGGCAGTGGCAGCGGAGGGATGGAAGCAGTGGAGGAATGGAGGGAAGGAGGCAGTGGCAGCGGAGGGATGGAAGCAGTGGAGGGATGGAGGGAAGGATGCAGTGGCAGCGGAGGGATGGAAGCAGTGGAGGGATGGAGGGAAGGAGGCAGTGGCAGCGGAGGGATGGAAGCAGTGGAGGGATGGAGGGAAGGAGGCAGTGGCAGCGGAGGGATGGAAGCAGTGGAGGGATGGAGGGAAGGATGCAGTGGCAGCGGAGGGAAGGATGAAGTGGCGGCGGAGGGATGGAAGCAGTGGAGGGATGGAGGGAAGGAGGCAGTGGCAGCGGAGGGATGGAAGCAGTGGAGGGATGGAGGGAAGGAGGCAGTGGCAGCGGAGGGATGGAAGCAGTGGAGGAATGGAGGGAAGGAGGCAGTGGCAGCGGAGGGATGGAAGCAGTGGAGGGATGGAGGGAAGGAGGCAGTGGCAGCGGAGGGATGGAAGCAGTGGAGGGATGGAGGGAAGGAGGCAGTGGCAGCGGAGGGATGGAAGCAGTGGAGGGATGGAGGGAAGGAGGCAGTGGCAGCGGAGGGATGGAAGCAGTGGAGGGATGGAGGGAAGGAGGCAGTGGCAGCGGAGGGATGGAAGCAGCGGAGGGATGCAGCCATGCACTGGCTCATGAGGCAAAGGCTAAGGGGGTCCCTTTGTCAGGCCCAGGCAGCAGATGGGAAACAATGGGGGGTCCGTGCCTGCTGCTGAGCTGGGGGGGGGGGAACTACCGGGTCGGGGAGCAGCCCGCCCTGGTGGGCTACGCACCTCCCCCAGCGGGGGAGGGGCGGGGGCTCAGGGCTGGGGGGGTGGCCGGAGGAGGGCATCAGGCAGTTGGTGGGGGTGTTGCGGGGGACAGTGCTGGGGAGTTGGCTGCTCTGGGTTAGAGACCGCGGAGGGGTGACCTGGGATCCCTTCGGCTTGGATCCCTGTGGGGGAGGGGCACCAGGGGCTGGGATCTCCGTGGGGGAGGGGGCTCCTGAAGGCTGGATCCCTCTGAGGGAGGGGCCCCTGGAGGCTGGGATCCCTGTGGGGGAGGGGGCTCCTGAAGGCTGGATCCCTCTGAGGGAGGGGCCCCTGGAGGCTGGGATCCCTGTGGGGGAGGGGGCCCCCTGGAGGCTGGGATCCCTGTGGGGGCGGGGCCCTGGAGGCTGGGATCCCTTTGGGGGAGGGGGCCCTGGAGGCTGGGATCCCTGTGAGGGAGGGGCCCCTAGAGGCTGGGATCCCTGTGGGGGAGGGGCCCCTGGAGGCTGGGATCCCTATGAGGGAGGAGCCCCTGGAGGCTGGGATCCCTGTGGGGGAGGGGGCCACCTGGAGGCTGGGATCCCTGTGGGGGCGGGGCCCTGGAGGCTGGGATCCCTGTGGGGGAGGGGCCCCTGGAAGCTGGGATCCCTATGAGGGAGGAGCCCCTGGAGGCTGGGATCCCTGTGGGGGAGGGGCCCCTGGGGGCTGGGATCCCCGCGGGGGAGGGGCCCCTGGAGGCTGGGATCCCCGTGGGAGAGGGGCCCCTGGAGGCTGGGATCCCTGTGGGGGAGGGGCCCCTGGAGGCTGGGATCCCCGCGGGAGAGGGGCCCCTGGAGGCTGGGCTCCCCCCACCTCTGCTCACAGCAGCACATCAGAGGGGATTTCAATGCGGTGACTGGGGACACCAGCTGGGCCTGTCAGTCCCCCCCAGAGCCATGTGCTCCCCCAAGAGCTCTCGCTAGGCCCCTCTGCACCCCACACATGGCAGAGCGGCGGTTCTGGGCACATAGGAGTGAGCGGCCTGGGGCCGGCTGGGGGGGGCTGTGGGTCGGGGTTGAGGGGAAAGAGGGGGTGCTCCCGTTAACCCCACGTCCCTCCCCTGCAGGCTGGTGTCCTCCATCCAAGCCATCATGGCCTCCACAGCCGGATACATCGTTTTCAGCTCCTGCCATCACGTTATCGATGACCAGTGAGTGCCCTCCCGCTGGCCTGGTGTCTCTCCTCTCCTCCCACCCCTCTCGCCAGCCTGGCCTGCTCTCCCCCCCCCCCCCCCCCCGCCAGCCTGGCCCGCTCTCCCCCCACCGGCCTGGCCAACTCCCCCTCGGTAGCCCCGCAGCGTGGCTCCCCCTGCAGCCTGGCAGCAGGGCAGAGCGCGGGCACTGCCCTTCCCAGGCAAGGTCCTGCCCACTCCAATGCCCAACCGCCAGGCAGAGGGCTGGGGAGACTGGCTGACAGCAGGGCCATGCTAGAGGCTGACAGGTCAGGGGAGGGCAGGGGAGCAGGACCTGCAGCAGCGTTGGCCTCCAGCCACCAGGAGGGCTGTGGGGAAGGGGCGGGGCACTGGCTGGGGGGAGTGTCACGGAGTGTGGGGGAGTCAGCACCTGCACCCCTCTTCCCCGGAGTCACTGGGAGTCTCAGCCAGCCAGTAGAACAGAAGGTTTAGTAGAGATGCCAGGAACACAGTCCAACCAGAGCTTGTCAGTACATCCAGGACCCCTCAGTCGGGTCCTTCCGGGGGGCAGGGAGCTTAGACCCCAGCCTGGGGCTCCCTGCATTTCGCCCCACAGCTCCAAACGGGGGCAGGGAGGTCAGACTCTCTCTGCCCTTCCCTCCATGTTCCCCAGCCAGCTCAAACTCAAACTGTCCAGCCCCACCTCCCCCTTTGTCTCTTCCCGGGCCAGGAGGTCACCTGATCCCTTTGTTCCAACACCTTCAGCTCCCACCTTTGCAGGGGAGGTGCCGGGGCCATCGGTTGCCAGGAGACAGGGTGTCGGCCATTCTCTGTGTCCAGGCCCCTGCCCTAGGGCTCTGTAACCATCCTGCACCCTTGTTCCACCCCCCAGACAGTCAAGCACTGCATAGGGGAAACCGAGGCACCCACACAGCACCCAGGGAAGCCTTAACAACAGTCCTAGTTCGTCACAGGGAGCTCCCGGCTACTCCAGCCCAGCCTCTCCCAGCAGGGGGTGCCATGGAGTGGGGGGGAGCTCCCGGTGACTTCCGCCCCGCCTCTCCCAGCAGGGGGCGCTGTAGGGTGGGGGCGGGGCGCTGGCTGGGGGGGAGCTCCCGGTGACTTCCGCCCCGCCTCTCCCAGCAGGGGGCGCTGTCGGGAGGGGGTGGGGCGCTGGCTGGGGGGAGCTCCCGGCTACTCCAGCCCAGCCTCTCCCAGCAGGGGGCGCCGTGGGGTGGGGGCGGGGCGCTGGTGGGGGGGGAGCTCCCGGCTACTCCAGCCCCGCCTCTCCCTGCAGGGGGCGCCGTGGGGCGGGGGCTGGGGTCTCCCCTGTCTATGATGCTGAAGGGCCGGGCTGGGCGTCTGGCTGCTTTGTTCAGCACAGTGGCCAGGGCCCTTTCCATGGGCCCCTTGAAGAGACTCAGGGTTAGGAGCCACTGTCTGGTGGGGGAGGGCTGGAGCCAGGACTCCTGGGTTCTATTCCTAACTCCATGGGGAGCAGAGGGGGTAGGCTGGACAATGCCCCCTGCTGGCGCTGTGCCATCCCCTTGTGTCGCTGGCCTGGTCACCTTCCATCCCCCGCCCGCTCCTGGGAGCACAGATGGGCCCGCGCGCTAATCCCCTGGGCGGGGGAATTAGCCGGAACAAGGACAGCCCGGCAGCTCTGGGAGGGAAGAGGGGTCTGGTGGTTAGAGCGGGCAGGGGGGAGGCTGGAAGCCTGGACTCCTGGGTTCTATCCCGGCTCTATGAATGGGGTTCCCCCCCAGGCTGTGTTCCTACAAGGCCTTCTCCCGCCCCAGCTGACTGAGACATGAGGGCTGGTTTCCATGGCAGCTGCACCGCCCGCCCCCCCATCCCCACAGTGCACCTGGAGCCTGCAGAGGACGCAGCCTCTGACACAGCCACTCATGGGCCTGGGGTGGGGTGAGAGGAAAGCATCATGGGAAATCTTATACACACCCCTTCCCCCTCAGACCGGCCCTGCCCCCCCTGCTCTGCCGGTGCCCCTCACTCCCGACCCGCAGCCCCTGCTAGCCCAGCCCTGACCCCCCCCTCAGCTCTGCCGGTGCCCCTCACTCCCGACCCACAGCCCCTGCTAGCCCAGCACTGACCCCCCCCTCAGCTCTGCCGGTGCCCCTCACTCCCGACCCGCAGCCCCTGCTAGCCCAGCACTGACCCCCCCCTCAGCTCTGCCGGTGCCCCTCACTCCCAACCCACAGCCCCTGCTAGCCCAGCACTGACCCCCCCCTCAGCTCTGCCGGTGCCCCTCACTCCCGACCCGCAGCCCCTGCTAGCCCAGCCCTGACCCCCCACTCAGCTCCTCTGGTGCCCCTCACTCCCGACCCACAGCCCCTGCTAGCCCAGCACTGACCCCCCCCTCAGCTCTGCCGGTGCCCCTCACTCCCGACCCGCAGCCCCTGCTAGCCCAGCCCTGACCCCCCACTCAGCTCAGCCGGTGCCCCTCACTCCCGACCCGCAGCCCCTGCTAGCCCAGCACTGACCCCCCCCTCAGCTCTGCCGGTGCCCCTCACTCCCGACCCACAGCCCCTGCTAGCCCAGCACTGACCCCCCCCTCAGCTCTGCCGGTGCCCCTCACTCCCGACCCGCAGCCCCTGCTAGCCCAGCACTGACCCCCCCCTCAGCTCTGCCGGTGCCCCTCACTCCCGACCCGCAGCCCCTGCTAGCCCAGCCCTGACCCCCCACTCAGCTCTGCCGGTGCCCCTCACTCCCGACCCGCAGCCCCTGCTAGCCCAGCCCTGACCCCCCCCTCAGCTCTGCCGGTGCCCCTCACTCCCGACCCGCAGCCCCTGCTAGCCCAGCCCTGACCCCCACTCAGCTCCTCTGGTGCCCCTCACTCCCGACTCACAGCCCCTGCTAGCCCGGCCCTGCCCCCTCCCTCAGTTCCTCCGGTGCCCCTCATTCCCGACCCGCAGCCCCTGCTAGCCCAGCCCTGACCCCCGCCCCGTCAGCTCCTCCGGTGCCCCTCACTCCCGACTCACAGCCCCCTGCTAGCCCAGCCCTGCCCCCTCCCTCAGTTCCTCCGGTGCCCCTCATTCCCGACCCGCAGCCCCTGCTAGCCCAGCCCTGACCCCCGCCCCGTCAGCTCCTCCGGTGCCCCTCACTCCCGACCCGCAGCCCCTGTTAGCCCAGCCCTGCCCCCTCCCTCAGTTCCTCCGGTGCCCCTCATTCCCGACCCGCAGCCCCTGCTAGCCCAGCCCTGACCCCCGCCCCGTCAGCTCCTCCGGTGCCCCTCACTCCCGACCCGCAGCCCCTGCTAGCCCGGCCCTGCCCCCCAGCTCTGCGGGTGCCCCTGTGACGAACTAGGACTGTTGTGAATCATAGAATCTCAGGGTTGGAAGGGACCTTAGGAGGTTCTAGTCCAACCCCCTGCTCAAAGCAGGACCAACCCCCAATTTTTGCCCCAGATCCCTAAATGGCCCCCTCAAGGATTGAACTCACAACCCTGGGTTTAGCAGGCCAATGCTCAAACCACTGAGCTGTCCCTCCCCCCAATGTTTTCCCTGAGTACTGTGTAGGTGCCTCGGTTTCCCCTGTGCAGTGCTGGAGTATCTAGGGGGTGGGACAAGGGGGCATGATTGTTACAGAGCCCTAGAAGGCAGGTGTGGGCAGGGGCCTGGACACAGAGAATGGCCGACACTCTGTATCCTAGCAACCGATGGCCCCGGCCCCTCCCCTGCAAAGGTGGCAGCTAAAGGTGTGAGAACAAAGGGATCAGGTGACCTCCTGGCCCGGGAAGCAGACAAAGGGGGAGGTGGGGCTGGACAGTTTCAGTTTGGAGCTGGCTGGGGAACATGCAGGGAAGCGCAGACAGGGTCTGGCCTCCCTGCCCCGTTTGGAGCTGTGGGGT
The DNA here is from genome assembly GCA_037349315.1 of Chelydra serpentina. Classification (NCBI taxonomy): domain Eukaryota; kingdom Metazoa; phylum Chordata; order Testudines; family Chelydridae; genus Chelydra; species Chelydra serpentina. The sequence goes on from JBAIAC010000662.1 coordinate 34,221, forward strand.
GAAATGCAGGGAGCCCCAGGCTGGGGTCTAAGCTCCCTGCCCCCCGGAAGGGCCCGACTGAGGGGTCCTGGATGTACTGACAAGCTCTGGTTGGGCTGTGTTCCTGGCATCTCTAATAAACCTTCTGTTCTACTGGCTGGCTGAGACCCCCAGTGAATCCGGGGAAGAGGGGTGCAGGGCCTGACTCCCCCACACTCCGTCACAGCCCCTCACTCCCGACCCGCAGCCCCCTGCTAGACCAGCCCTGACCCCTCCCTCAGGTCTGCCGGTGTCCCTCACTCCCGATCCGCAGCCCCCTGTGTCACGGGGTCCCCGGGCGACGCTCTGGGACTGCTCCCCACGAAGCCAGGCAGGACTCTGGGGGGGCTCCTCTCTCGGAGCCAACTGTCTCCAGGGCAAGAAGCTTCCCCAGCTTCCCCCTTCCTGGGTCTGACCCTGGAGCATCCAGCATCCCCTGCCCCACCAGGCGAGTCCCCGGGCGGGGTCCTGGGGGAGCCAGGGGGCCCTGCCCCCCGACTCCGCAGTCAGACGTGACTCTCAGCCAGCCGGGAAAACAGGTTTATTAGACGACAGGAACAAGGTCTAAACCAGAGCTTGTGGGTACAGAGACCAGGACCCCTCAGCTGGGTCCATCGTGGGGGGCAGGGATCCCAGAACCCCGTCTGCACCCCCTCCACTTCCCCAGCCAGCCCCAAACCGAAACTCTCCAGCCCCTCCTCGGCCTTTGTCTCTTCCCAGGCCAGGAGCCACCGGATCCCTTTGTTCTCCAGCCCCTTCAGCCGGCACCTTGCGGGGGGGCCCAGGCCAGCAGTAGCCAGGAGACAGGGTGTCGGACAATCACCAGATCCCCCCACCTAGAGACTTAAGAAAGGCACAGGGGAAACTGAGGCACCCACACAGTATCCAGAGAAAACATTAAGAACAGTCCCACTTCGTCACACCCCGCTAGCCCAGCCCTGCCCCCCCAGCTCTGCCGGTGCCCCTCACTCCCGACCCGCAGCCCCTGCTAGCCCAGCCCTGCCCCCCCAGCTCTGCCGGTGCCCCTCACTCCCGACCCGCAGCCCCTGAATCCTTTGTCCCACTGCAGCATCCTGGGCTGCGGCTCTGGCATGGGGCCCAATCGGCTGGGACTGGGCAGAGGCCTCTTGTCAGCACATTTGGCAGCAGGACTGCAGCATGGGGGGGGGGGGGGGGGCGTGTGCAGGTGGAGGGGCCGGGGCCAAGCTTGGAAGGAGGGACATGGCCCAGGCTGGGCTGGCAGGGGCTGCGGGTCGGGAGTGAGGGGCACCGGCAGAGCTGGGGGTGGGGCCCAGGCTGGGCTGGCAGGGGCTGCGGGTCGGGAGTGAGGGGCACCGGCAGAGCTGGGGGGTGGGGCCCAGGCTGGGCTGGCAGGGGCTGCGGGTCGGGAGTGAGGGGCACCGGCAGAGCTGGGGGGTGGGGCCCAGGCTGGGCTGGCAGGGGCTGCGGGTCGGGAGTGAGGGGCACCGGCAGAGCTGGGGGGTGTCCTTGGTGTGGGTCACGGTTGTGGCTGCCCCGTGGGCTGTGGGGGGTGGAGGCGCCTGGCTCGGGCGCCGGGTGGGGGAGGCGCGTCCCCTATGACCTTGCAGCAGCTGTCGCCCGTCAATGCTCCATCGATCCTCTCAGTCCCGACCCACCAGGGCATGCTGCCCCCCCCGCGCCCCCCCAGTGCGCCCCCCAGCCCAGCCCCACACACAGCTCCCCCCAGGCCCTGGCACTGCCGAGCCCCTCCCCATGGCAGCTTCCCCCGCCCTGTGTCCCACCCCCTTCCACTGGGGCCCCCAGCAGGGCCCCACAGCCCCCCGTTCCTCCGCCCTGTGGCCCAACCCCTTCCCCGGCACCCCCAGCGGGGCCCCACTGCCCCCTGTTCCCCCGCCCTGTGTCCCACCCCATTCCACTGGGGCCCCCAGCAGGGCCCCACAGCCCCCCGTTTCCCCGCTCTGTGTCCCACCCCCTTCCACTGGGGCCCCCAGCAGGGCCCCACAGCCCCCCGTTTCCCCGCTCTGTGTCCCACCCCCTTCCACTGGGGCCCCCAGCAGGGCCCCACAGCCCCCCGTTTCCCCGCTCTGTGTCCCACCCCCTTCCCCAGCACCCCCAGCAGGGCCCCACAGCCCCCTGTTCCTCCGCCCTGTGTCCCACCCCCTTCCACTGGGGCCCCCAGCAGGGCCCCACAGCCCACCGTTCCTCCGCCCTGTGGCCCAGCCCCTTCCCCGGCACCCCCAGCGGGGCCCCACTGCCCCCTGTTCCCCCGCCCTGTGTCCCACCCCCTTCCACTGGGGCCCCCAGCGGGGCCCCACAGCTCCCCCGTTCCCCCGCCCTGTGGCCCAACCCCTTCCCCGGCACCCCCAGCGGGGCCCCACTGCCCCCTGTTCCTCCGTCCTGTGTCCCACCCCCTTCCACTGGGGCCCCCAGCAGGGCCCCACAGCCCACCCGTTCCTCCGCCCTGTGGCCCACCCCCTTCCCCGGTGCCCCCAGCAGGGCCCTACAGCCCCCCGTTCCCCCACTCTGTGTCCCACCCCCTTCCACTGGGGCCCCCAGCGGGGCCCCACAGCTCCCCCGTTCCTCCGCCCTGTGGCCCAACCCCTTCCCCGGTGCCCCCAGCAGGGCCCTACAGCCCCCCGTTCCCCCACTCTGTGTCCCACCCCCTTCCACTGGGGCCCCCAGCGGGGCCCCACAGCTCCCCCGTTCCCCCGCCCTGTCGCCCACCCCCTTCCCCGGCACCCCCAGCGGGGCCCCTCTGCCCCCCGTTCCCCCGCCCTGTGTCCCAGCAGAGCCCCATTGCCCCCGCCAGCTTCCCCGCCCCCTGTGGCAGCTCTCACCCCCTGTCTTGCCCCAGGCACTGGCTGACGAGCGCCTACACGCAGTTCGCGGTGCCCTACTTCATCTACGACATCTACGCCATGTTCCTGTGCCACGGGCACAAGTACCGGGTGAAGGGGCACGAGGCGGCGGGGCCCCGCTCGCTGCGCACCGTCACCCGCGCCTTCCTGCGCAAGGAGTTCCTCATGGTGCTGCACCACCTCTGCATGGTGCTGGTGTGTTTCCCCATCTCCGTGGTGAGTGACCCCCGGGGGGGCCCCATACCCGCAGGGGGCTGGTGTGCTTCCCCATCTCCGTGGTGAGTGACCCCCGGGGGGGCCCCATACCCGCAGGGGGCTGGTGTGTTACCCCATCTCCGTGGTGAGTGACCCCCGGGGGGCCCCATACCCGCAGGGGGCTGGTGTGTTTCCCCATCTCCGTGGTGAGTGACCCCTGGGGGGGGCCCCATACCCGCAGGGGGCTGGTGTGTTTCCCCATCTCCGTGGTGAGTGACCCCTGGGGGGGGGGCCCCATACCCGCAGGGGGCTGGTGTGTTTCCCCATCTCCGTGGTGAGTGACCCCCGGGGGGGCCCCATACCCGCAGGGGGCTGGTGTGTTTCCCCATCTCCGTGGTGAGTGACCCCCGGGGGGGCCCCATACCCGCAGGGGGCTGGTGTGTTTCCCCATCTCCGTGGTGAGTGAATCCTGGGCCCCCCATACCTGCAGGGGGCTGGTGTGTTTCCCCATCTCTGTGGTGAGTGACCCCTGGGGGGGCCCCATACCCGCAGAGGGCTGGTGTGTTACCCCATCTCCGTGGTGAGTGACCCCCGGGGGGGCCCCATACCCGCAGGGGGCTGGTGTGTTTCCCCATCTCCGTGGTGAGTGACCCCCGGGGGGGCCCCATACCCGCAGGGGGCTGGTGTGTTTCCCCATCTCCGTGGTGAGTGACCCCTGGGGAGGGCCCCATACCCGCAGGGGGCTGGTGTGTTTCCCCATCTCCGTGGTGAGTGACCCCCGGGGGGGCCCCATACCCGCAGGGGGCTGGTGTGTTTCCCCATCTCCGTGGTGAGTGAATCCTGGGCCCCCCCATACCCGCAGGGGGCTGGTGTGTTTCCCCATCTCCGTGGTGAGTGAATCCTGGGCCCCCCCATACCCGCAGGGGGCTGGTGTGCTTCCCCATCTCCGTGGTGAGTGACCCCCGGGGGGGGCCCCATACCCGCAGGGGGCTGGTGTGTTTCCCCATCTCCGTGGTGAGTGACCCCCGGGGGGGCCCCATACCCGCAGGGGGCTGGTGTGTTTCCCCATCTCTGTGGTGAGTGAATCCTGGGCCCCCCCATACCCGCAGGGGGCTGGTGTGCTTCCCCATCTCCGTGGTGAGTGACCCCTGGGGGGGCCCCATACCCGCAGGGGGCTGGTGTGCTTCCCCATCTCCGTGGTGAGTGACCCCTGGGGGGGGGCCCATACCCGCAGGGGGCTGGTGTGTCCCCATCTCTGTGGTGAGTGAGCCCTGGGCCCCCCCATACCCGCAGGGGGCTGGTGTGTTTCCCCATCTCCGTGGTGTGACCCCCGGGGGGCCCCCTCATACCCGCAGGGGGCTGGTGTGTTTCCCCATCTCCGTGGTGAGTGACCCCCGGGGGGCCCCCCCATACCCGCAGGGGGCTGGTGTGCTTCCCCATCTCCGTGGTGTGACCCCCGGGGGGCCCCCTCATACCCACAGGGGGCTGGTGTGTTTCCCCATCTCCGTGGTGAGTGACCCCCGGGGGGCCCCCCCATACCCGCAGGGGGCTGGTGTGCTTCCCCATCTCCGTGGTGAGTGACCCCCGGGGGGCCCCCCCATACCCGCAGGGGGCTGGTGTGTTTCCCCATCTCCGTGGTGAGTGAGCCCTGGGCCCCCCCATACCCGCAGGGGGCTGGTGTGCTTCCCCATCTCCGTGGTGAGTGACCCCGATACTCCTGGGGGGGGCGTATGAAGGCAAGGGGTGGGACGAAGCTGCAGGACAGAAGTGGGGGTCCCGAGTCTGTGGGGGGCAGGAGGGGGCTAGTTCCCACGGGCTGCCCCTCACCCCCCCCTCTCTCCCCAGCTGTGGCGCCAGGGGAAGGGCGATTTCTTCCTGGGCTGCATGCTGATGGCGGAGCTGAGCACCCCCTTCGTCTGCCTGGGCAAGGTGCTCATCCTGGTGAGTACCGGGAGGGGGGGGAGTCTGGACGCCTGGGTTCCGTGCCCAGCCGGGGACGCGGGTGCCCGGACGCCTGGGTTCCGTGCCCAGCCGGGGACACAGATGCCCGGACGCCTGGGTTTCATTCCCAGCCGGGGACGCGGGTGCCCAGACGCCTGGGTTCTGTTCCCAGCCGGGGACGCGGGTGCCCGGACGCCTGGGTTCTGTTCCCAGCCGGGGACGCGGGTGCCCGGACGCCTGGGTTCTGTTCCCAGCCGGGGACGCAGGTGCTCAGACGTCTGGGTTCCGTTTCCATCCGAGGGTGGGGCGGGGTTCCCCGGACGCCTGGGTTCCATTCCCCGGCGGGGGGCGGGGTGCCCGGACGCCTGGGTTCCGTTCCCGGCCAGGGACGCAGGTGCCCGGACGCCTGGGTTCCTCACCCCTGTCTCTCCCGCAGTACAAGCAGCAGCACACCCTGCTGCACAAGGTGAACGGGCTGCTCATGCTGGTGACCTTCTTCTGCTGCCGCATCCTGCTCTTCCCCTACATGTACTGGGCCTACGGGCGCCACGCCGGGCTGGCCCTGCACCGCGTGCCCCTCGCCCTGCCGCCCGCCTACAACCTGGGCGCCGCCCTGCTGCTGGCCCCCCAGCTCTACTGGTTCGGCCTCATCTGCCGCGGGGCCTTGCGCCTCTTCCGCCGCGCCCGGCCCAAGGACACCGCCCAGCGCAACGGGCACGGCCCCGGGGGGCGGGCGCTGGACTGAGCCCCCCGCCCTGGCAACGGGCACGGCCCCGGGGGGCGGGCGCTGGACTGAGCCCCCCGCTCTGGCAACGGGCACGGCCCTGGGGGCGGGCGCTGGACTGAGCCCCGCTCCATGGCAACGGGCACGGCCCCGGGGGGCGGGCGCTGGACTGAGCCCCCCCGCCCTGGCAACGGGCACGGCCCCGGGGGGCGGGCGCTGGACTGAGCCCCCCGCCCTGGCAACGGGCACGGCCCCGGGGGGCGGGCGCTGGACTGAGCCCCCCGCCCTGGCAACGGGCACGGCCCCAGGGGGCGGGCGCTGGACTGAGCCCCCCACCCTGGCAACGGGCACGGCCCCGGGGGGCGGGCACTGAACTGAGCCCCCCGCCCTGGCAACGGGCACGGCCCCGGGGGCGGGCACTGGACTCAGACTCCCTGTGCCATGGGCACCTCCCCCTGGGGCGGGCGCTGGCCTGATTCCCCTTTCGTGCCATGGCACCGCCCCCCGCCCCGGGGCAGGTGTTGGTCTGAGACGCCCCCCCACCCAGTGCCCCGGGCACAGCTGGGAGGGGTGGGCACTGGCCTGGCACCCCCGGCCTGAGGAGCCCAGGGGCTGAACTGACACCCGCTGCCAGCGCCCCACAGCCTCCGCTTCTAACGTATTTATTTATTTATTGGGGCCCCCTTGGACGGACAGGGGCTAACTGGGACCCCCACTTCTCAGGGGGCTGCCCTGTAGCGCCTGGGGCGGTGCTCAGTGGGGTGCAGGGGGATGAGGTGCAAAAGGGGGGGTTGGCTGTGTTGGGAGGTGGGGCCTCAGCCTGGCGATTGGGGGGACACCTGGGAATTTCAGGGGGCCACCCAGGGCATTGAATTCCTGCCCCACCAGAGAGTGGGGGGGGGCAGCCAGACTCCACCAGCAGCCAGGCTTTGGGTGGACTTGGGGACCCCCCGCACTGCCCCCCACTGTAGCAATAACTAGGCCACGGGTGGGGAACTGGCCCCCACAAGGACTGCAGGCTCTGCACCCCCCCAGCCGCTCACCGGGGCAGCATGTAAACGGGGGGGGGGGGGGGGGAGATTTCTAACCCCGGGGGCTG
>JBAIAC010000663.1:0-109931 GCA_037349315.1 Chelydra serpentina
AGTTAACTGTTAACGTAAGTTAACAGTTACCGTTAAAGGGTTAACGTTACAAGGTAACATGTTAAGAGTTAAAGTTAAAGTTAAGAGTTACAAGTAAACGTTCACAAGTTTACAAGTTAAAGGGTTAAAGTTCTAAGTTAAAGTTACTCAAACCCAACCCTAAAACCCAACCCTACAACCCTAACACCCAACCCTAAAACCCAACCCTACAACCCTAACACCCAACCCTAAAACCCAACCCTACAACCCTAACACCCAAACCCAACCCTACAACCCTAACAACCCAACCCTAAAACCCAACCCTACAACCCTAACACCCAACCCTAAAAACCCAACCCTACAACCCTAACACCCAACCCTAAAACCCAACCCTACAACCCTAACACCCAACCCTAAAACCCAACCCTACAACCCTAACACCCAACCCTAAAACCCAACCCTACAACCCTAACACCCAACCCTAAACCCAACCCTACAACCCTAACACCCAACCCTAAAACCCAACCCTACAACCCTAACACCCAACCCTAAAACCCAACCCTACAACCCTAACACCCAACCCTAAAACCCAACCCTACAACCCTAACACCCAACCCTAAAACCCAACCCTACAACCCTAACACCCAACCCTAAAACTAAAACCCAACCCTACAACCCTAACACCCAACCCTAAAACCCCAACCCTACAACCCTAACACCCAAACCCTAAAACCCAACCCTACAACCCTAACACCCAACCCTAAAACCCAACCCTAAAACCCAACCCTAAAATAGGAATACTTACTGTTTCAACACTTCCTCCCACCCAAGGACAGAGCACCCCCACAGGTGTCAGAAATTGGTTCGCAGTTATTTTGTGAACAGGAAATACACCAATACACAAGATGGAATTCTTTTTTGGCAACACAGTGCTTTATTTACTCAACAAGGCATCCTTTACATCAATGATTTGCAGTACTGTACACTGTCCAACATTTTCATACACATTAATTGACAATGTTTTATTTCACATACATTCATGTATCTGTTTACATAACATGATGACCAAAAGCAACATTCACGTTTCATTTCCCACATCCTTTCACTCAGCCCTGTACACAACCTTGCATGTATTGTGACAGGTGGGAATGGTGCTTGACCATACCTCACCTAGCAGCTGGCCAGCATGCTCCCTCAACAGCTCCTGCACGTGCAAAATGTTAAGTCAAAGACTGTCCGGGACAGTCCCAACCATGGTGCAGTGCAGCGAAACAGCCAAAAGGCTGACAAATTGGTAACAACGTCAGCCTTCCGGCTGTTTGACTGCACTGCACCATGGTTTCAAAAGCACTGGACTGATTTAGCACACTAGGACATGGATGACTACATGAGTCATCCCACCACAACCCAAGATATACAAATACAGCATACACAACAGTATGAACACATTTGACAAACACATCAGAATGCCCATAAAATTACACAACCGCTAACGGTATTCTCTTGCAACTTTGATGGCTAGAACATTCGCACTGGCAAACAAACTACTCCTTTCAAAAGGACGTTACATTTTGTGCAAGTAATTACAGGAGGTACTTCGCATAAGTGAGCAACCAAATGAACCCAACCTCTCCGATTGGGATCGCAGAAGTGACAATAATGCCATTTCGTGATATTCGTAATTCTGGTATCTACCGGAACAAAGTGATACCGGCCACAGTGCTCTACTATATTCTAGCCATCAAACAGAGGACACTTCACATCACAACCCAAAACATTACTATCTAACCCCGATTCTTCCACACAAGCACACCAAAGTCTTCTCCGGTGACGCTGATGCCTTCTGACCACACAGACGGGAATAGCTTCCTATGAGAAGGAAAACAAAAGATTCACACGCTCGACGGCAGTAGAACAAATGCTAAACATTTCCATTTCTATAACAAACATGACAAAAGCACATGAGGTTCCCATCAACATTCACCCAGTGAAACACAGTTCCCATCTTTCACATACAACCAACCCACACATGATCAATAACCATACTTAACTTGCAAATCTGACATCGAATCCTCTTCAATTTTGGAAAACAAATACTTCATGTCCCCCACACTCATACTTCAGCTTCCCTGGTTCTTTGCCGAATTGGACCCCATCTTCACATGGAACCTACAATGACAACGAAATTTAACAACACATGCGGTGCACACTGACCAACACCCAAAAGAGTATCTCAAACCATCTGCAATTATGCACCCGGCACTTATTTCAGCATAACCTTTTTCCATTCCCCCACGAGGAAATGCAACACTGCACACCATTTGACACCTGGATACACGACGACAACTTATTTTACAGGATACCGACACTATTGGGTGACGCTCCACTCTCTCTCCTCCCATCGCCCAACAAATACCACAATTAGCTACGTACATGACAGAAAGCAGCAATCGCCAGCAATACACCCAGTGATATGTGACCAGAGACAGCTTGGATGTACATGTGGTCAGTTCTCTATTTTCCAACACTCCCCACAAACAACAGTAAAAGAACCCACCCATAATAAACCCACCTCACCTAACGCAGCAAGGACCACACTTTCATCACCAGCAGTGCATTAAAAGCTCTAACTTGTCACTTACCTCACAGATGCAGCCAGCTCCTCTGCTCCCATTGCCGCCACCAGCCCCAGGAACCATATAGACCAAAACAGGGTGCGCTTGCCACAGCTCATTCCCTCAGTTCTGGACTCAGATCACCCTGTGGCACACAAACAATACATGCCACAATATTTCTGAATGCCACACCAGCACAATACCAGACTCCCTTTCCTACCCTGACCTATTCAACACCCCCAAAAGGGCTCCAGCACATTTGTACCTACAATGGACAAGCAACCCACTACTTCTATACAGTTAAAATAAACACGCAATATACTCACAATGTACACAATACTCGTTGCCCTTTCCCACCATGACAGGGGCCCCATCCCTAACTAGGATGCTCACATCCTCCTCAGAAAACCAACACCCAGTAGGGGACAGACAAACAAGGTAGTGGTGACCAGTGATGCGAACCCAGTGCTGTGTAAGAAAGAACGGAGAATGGAGCATCTCTAGTTATAGACAGGTCACTCTCCCAGCAATCAATCTTCCAGCAGGGGAAACGCACACTCCCTCCGCACAACTGAGAAGCCTCAACAGCACAAATACTTCTGACCATCAAACCCTTCAGCACATGCTTATTTAGTCAGGATGGGCAGGAATAGCATCCTTAGCCTCTGTTTGCCAGACGCTGGGTTTGGGTGACAGGACATGGATCGCTTAATGATAACCTGTCTGTTCATTCCCTTGGGGACACCTGCCATTGTCCACTGTCAGAGGACGGGATACCCGGCTTGATGGACCTTTGGTCTGACCCGGTATGGCCATTCTGATGTACTTAACTTTCAAAGCCGCTCCCACTCTCAAAATCTTCTTTTCTACACAGGCCATCGCTCCCACACATTAGCATCCATCCAGCACCGACGCACAGCTATGCTGTAACAGACGACAATAGAACTACTCACATCCCTCCACGGAACAAGGTGACACAGTACGACATGTGGACACATCTGCAAATACAAACAAAGCTTGACTGCAAACCTACTCATAACATTCACAACTACACAATATGAAAGATGACTACACCTGCATACTGAAGACATGACACATCTACTACACGCTACACCCCCCTCAGAGAAGCCTCCCACCCACCCCAAACAAAACACTCTTCCACATACTGGTGGCCTCCCCGTTTCCATCCACCACAGCGGGCCCATCGCTAACTAGGATGCTCAAATCCTCCACAGGAAACCACAACCATATAGAAGGGAACACAAGGATGAAGAGGTGACCAGTGATGCAAACCCAGTGCTGTGTAAGAGAGAAGGACTGAGAACAGAGCATCTCTAGTTACAGATGGGTCACTCTCCCAGCAATCAGCCTTCTTCCAGGGAAAACGTACACTCCCTCCATACAATGACCTCCCTCACGTGCCCATTACAAATGGGCACGTGTTAGAGGACTCCTGTCCCTAAACAAGGAGCCCCAACAGCACAAATACTTCTGACCATCAAACCCTTCGACAGATACTTAACTTTGACAGCCACTCCCAATGTCTTCTTTTCCTTCGTATAGGGGCCTTCCCTTCCATACATTGACATCCGTACAGCACTGCCGTAACAGTCAAAGAGGAGGAGTCGCAGCCCTCCATAGAATGACCCTACTCGAAACCGGATCTGGACGCATCTGCAAATGGAAAGAAAGCTTCTCCGTAAACTTCAGTTATATACTCTTCTCACAAAGCTCCAAACACCACAATATGAAAGATGACCTCACCCACATACTGCTTCCTTGAGAGGGAACACCTACTACACATAACACCCCCCTCGGAACCCCACCCCAAACACGCTTCACCACATGGACAATGGCTATGCTTCTACATGCCAATGGCCCTCCCCCTTTCCCTACACCACAGGGGCCAATCGCTAACTAGGATGCTCACATCCTCCTCAGAAAACCAACACCCAGTCGAGGACAGACAAACAAGGTAGTGGTGACTAGTGACACAAACCCAGTGCTCTGTAAGAGAGAAGAACTGAGAATGGAGCATCTCTAGTTATAGACAGGTCACTCTCCCAGCAATCAACCTTCCTGCAGGGGAAAACACACGCTCCCTCTGTACAACCATCTCCTGTACACCTCACACGCTCATTACAAACGGGCAGGGTTTAGAGGACCCCTGTCCATAAATGAGAAGCCCACAAATACTTCTGACAGTCAAACCCTTCAGCACATGCTTCTTTAGTCAGGATAGGCAGGAATGGCATTCCTAGCCTATGTTTGCCAGAAGCTGGGATTGGGTGCCAGGGCGTGGATCATTCATTCCCTTTGGGACACCTGCCATTGTCTGCTGTCAGAGGATGGGATACTCTGCTTGATGGACCTTTGGTCTGACCCTGTATGGCCATTCTGATGTACTTAACTTTCACAGCCACTCCCACTCTCAAAATCTTCTTTTCCTTTGTACATGGGCCATCGATCCCACACATTAACATCCATCCAGCACCGACGCACAGCTATACCGTAACAGACAAAGACAGAACTAGTCACAGCCCTCCACGGAACGAGGTGACACGGTACCACATGTGGATGCATCTGTAAATACAAACAAAGCTTGACTGCAAACCTACTCACAAAGCTCCCACCTATACAATATGAAAGATGACAGCACCTGTATACTGCTTCCTGAAGGGATGGAACATATACTACACAGTACACCCCCCTCAGAGAGGCCTCCCACCGACCCCAAACACTCTTCCACTTACTGGTGGCCCTCCTCCTTTCCCACCACCACAGCGGGCCCACTAGGATGCTCACATCCTCCTCAGACAACCAACACCCAGTAGATAAGAAAAGAAGAATGAAGCTATGACCCATCATGCAAACCCAGTGCTGTGTAACAGAGGACATTTGAGGATGGAGCATCTCTAGTTACAGACAGGAAAATCTGCCAGCTATCAACCTTCTCCCAGGGAAAACATACACTCCCTCCATACAATGACCTCCCTCATGGGCCCATTAAGAACAGGCAGAATTTAGAGGACTCCCACCCCTAAACAATAAGCCTCAACAACGCAAACACTTCTGACCGTCAAACCCTGGAGCAGATACTTAACTTTGACAGCTGCGCCTGCTCTTGATATCTTCTTTTCTTTTGAACACGAGCCTTTGCTCCCATACGTTGACATCTGTACAGCGATGCCACGACAGTGAAGGAGAAGCGGTAACAACCCTCCACAGAATGACACACCGCAGTACCGGATCTGGACACATCTGCAAATACAAACAAAGCTTCACTGAGAACCTATTCACAAAAGGCTCAACTACATGTTATGAAAGATGACCTCACCTGCATACTAAACAGAAGGAACACCTACTATGCATTACACACCCCGTCAAGGAAGCACCAACCCGCTCCAAACACTCCTCCACATATTTCTGCTCCCCTCCCATGTCCCACCATAACAGAGGCCCATCGCTAACTAGGATGTTCACATACTCCTTGGAAAACGACAACCATATAGAAGATGGACAAAGGAAGGAGTGGTGACCGATCATGCAAACCCAGTGCTGTGTAAGAGAAGGTATTTGAGAACAGAGCATCTCTAGTTACAGACAGGAAAATCTGCCAGCTATCAACCTTCTCCCAGGGAAAACGTACACTCCCTCCATACAATGACCTCCCTCATGAGCCCATTAAGAACAGGCAGAATTTAGAGGACTCCCACCCCTAAACAAGAAGCCTCAAAAGCACAAATACTTCTGACCATCAAACCCTTTGGCAGATACTTAACTTTGACAGCCGCTCCCGCTCTCGATATCTTCTTTTCCTTTTTTGGGGGCCTTCGCTTCCATACATTGACATACATACACCGATGTCATGAGAGTCAAACAGGAGTCACGGCCCTCCACGGAATGAGACTACTCGGTACCGGATCTGGATGCATCTCCAAATAAAAAACAAAGCTTGACTAAACTTCAGTTATAGACCCTACTCACAAAGCTCCCACCACCACAATATGAAGGACGACCTCACCTACATACTGCTTCCTTGAGAGGGAACACCTACTACACATAACAGCCCCCTCATAGCCCCACCCCAAACACTCAACCACATGTAAAATACCTACACTTCGACATACCGATGGCCCTCTCCCTACACCACAGGGGCCCCATCACTAACTAGGATGCTCACATCCTCCTCAGAGAACCACAACCATATAGAAGAGAACACAAGGATTGAGTGGTGACCAGTGATGCAAACCCCGTGCTGTGTAAGACAGAAGAACTGAGAACGGAGCATCTCTAGTTACAGACGGGTCACTTTGCCAGCAATTAACCTTCCCTCAGAGGAAACACACGCTCCCTCCACACACCAAGCTCCCGCCCACCCCTCATGTGCCCATAACGAATGAGCAGAGGTTAGAGGACTCCCGTCCCTAAACAAGGAGCCCCAACAGCACAAATACTTCTGACCGTCAAACCCTTCACCAGATACTTAACTTTGACAGCCGCTCCCGCTCTCGATATCTTCTTACATTGACATCCGTACAGCGATACCATGACAGTCAAGGAGAAGCAGTCAGGACCCTCCACAGAATGACACGGCACAGTACCAGATCTGGACACATCTGCAAATACAAACAAGACTTCACTGCAAACCTATTCACAAAGCGCCCAACTACACGATATGAAAGATGACCTCACCTACATACTAAACAGAAGGAACACCTACTACACATTACACCGCCTCCCACCCCAAGGGAGCACCAACCCACACCAAAAACTCTTCCACATATTCCTGCTCCACCCCCCACATCCTACCACAACAGCAGCCCATCGCTAACTAGGATGCTCACATCCTCCTTGGAAAACCACAACCATGTAGAAGATGGAAAAAGGATGAGATGGTGATCTGTCATGCAAACCCAGTGCTGTCTAATAGGGGACAACCGAGAACGGAGCATCTCTAGTTACAGACCAGTCACTCTACCAGCACTCAACCTTCCCTCGGGGGAAAACGCACACTCCCTCCATACACTGAGCTCCTGCCCACCCCTCACATGCCCATTACGAATGGGGAGAGGTTAAAGGACTCCCATCCCTAAACAAGGAGCCCCAACTGTCTTCTGACCATCGAACCCTTCGGCAGATACTTAACTTTGACGGCCGCTTCCGTTCTCGATATCTTCTTTTCCTTTGTACACGGGCCTTCGCTCCCATACGTAGACATCCGTACACCGATGTCATCGCAGTCAAAGATAAGGAGTCACAGCTCCATGGAATGAGACTACTCGGTATCGAATCTAGACTCATCTCCAAATAAAAACAAAGCTTGACTATAAACATCAGTTATAAAACTCTACTCAAAGCTCCCAACACCACAATATGAAAGATGACCTCATCTACATACTGCTTCCTTGAGAGGGAACACCTACTACACATAACACCCCCCTCAAAACCCCACCCCAAACACTCTCAGCCACATGGACATTGGCTGCACTTCTACATACCGATGGCCCTCCCCCTTTCCCTACACCACACAGGCCCATCGCTAACTAGGATGCTCACATCCTCCTCAGAAAACCACAACCATATAGAAGAGAACACAAGGATGAAGTGGTGACCAGAGATGCAAACCCAGTGCTGTGTAAGAGAGAAGAACTGAGAACGGAGCATCTCTAGTTACAGACAGGTCACTTTCCCATTGATCACCGTTCCTCCAGAGGAGGAACACACTCCCTCCATACAATAAGCTCCCGCACACCTGTCATGGGCCCACTGAAAATGAGCAGAATTTAGAGAGCTCCCATAAGTAAAGAGACAGCCTCAATATCACAAACAGTTCTGACCATCAAATGCTTTGGCATGTACTTATCTTTGGTAATTGGAGAGGAGCTCCCCCTCTTAAGATCCCCATTGCCTCAGTAGACAGGCCTTCACTCCCATACATCAAAATCGCTCACAAACATACAGCATTGCCGAGACGTACAAAGAGAAAAATATTCACGACCCTTCACGTCACACCGCGATTCGTTACCGGATCCGGACACAGCTGCAAATACAAAGAAAGCTTGACTGCAAACATGGTTTATAAACTCTACTCACAGAGCTCCAGACAACTGAGTAGACAAAAATACAGAAGGAGCATGCAGCTGAGATTAAGAGAAGAAACTCTTACTAAATATTAGAGATTCCTCAGACTAGTCCCCACCTAACCCCAACAGAACAATGCTGTACTTCTTCAACATTCCAACACCATTGACATGCTGGTAGTACGAGATGTGTATTTAACAAAAACACTATTAGAAATAACCCCCACTGTCTTCCTTCCCAATGAAAATACAACTGCTAATACATAAATCAAATACACTATGAACAACCCAAAATGAAAAGTAAAAGCACATTACACAGAAATAAGGACATAAAAACAGTACATGAACCACAAATATATGTCATTGTTCCCCCATATCAATACTCACCATGACTATAATCACCCAAACAAGCACCCTTTGAACCAACACAAAGCTGAATGACTTCCTGTGACAACACCCCAGCTTATATACTCCTTAAGCTCCGCCCCTCCATTTCCCAGCATGCCTTAGAAGCCAAAGGCTGCTATAAATACAGACTCACATGACCCAAAAACCCTTTAGTTCACTTCTAGCTTAACAGCAGTAAAGACTCTTCATCTTGATGTATTAATTGGACTTCTTTTCTGCACTACAAATTTTCAGAAGACTCAAACTTTATCGCCAGGTAACACTATAATTGCCATATTTCAATTTCCTAAGAAGAAAACACTACCTAGAGGGAGGAGGATACTCCACAGTGGGTGCAGTTGTGGGCTGCTCAAAGAGGTAGCTCAACAGTACTGGAGGGGTGTGTTTGTACTGTGAGAGGGTATTTGGGGGCTAATGAAAAGATTACTTGGCTGGTGCTCAAAGGCATACCTCCAGCCTCACGCTCACAATGGAGGGCGGTGTCACTTCCTGTCCCACTGCCCGGGCAGCTGCTACAGGCCAAAGACACTGCACCATCCCCATGACCAACTTTAGGGAAAATGGCAACCTGTGCAAACTTTTCCCCAGAGATACCTCCCCCCATCCCCTGGATGCCCCACTGCCTCCTCCGAGTACTTAAGTTACATACCCAAAGGTCACAGAGCTCAGCCTCCACAAAAATTAAGCACTGTGTGGGCAACCAGACAGCACTGACTGCCAGGTAGACACCCAGCTCTTAAGGCAACACCACCGCTCCCAGCAGCATCACAGACATAAGGGTCGCATAGTGTGTTGCCATCCTTGTGCCTCCACTGCTGCTGCAGCTTGTGGTGCCACGCACTGGGCATGCACCTCAAGGCAGACTTCATGCTCTCACACAGGGGGTTGCATCTTGCCAGAGCCCACAGCCCTCTGGCCACTCATGGCTCACCAGCAGCAACATTTCCTATTTGGGTGGGAATGCAATTTTAGGCATGATTACAGGGGCTATTTGAGCACCTGAAAACTCCAGGTTTCTTGCACATAAATTAGATACAGTATCCTGTCAGCTAAATCCTAATTTTCATCTAACTAATATATATAAACTGACAATATGGCTTTAATTGGCATTTGTATATATATATATACGTTTAGAACAATCAGGAGACAATACAACGAGACATTTCCACTACCAAGCCTGAAGGTGTCAATTCTGGAGCTTTACCACAGATATCAGAAATACACGTATGATATTTTGAACACTATCTTTATTACTCTGTACAGTAACTCATCACTTAACATTGTAGCTATGTTCCTGAAAAATGCAACTTTAAGCAAAACAATGTTACGCTAATCCAATTTCCCCAAAGGAATTAGTGTAAATAAGGGGGTTAGGTTAGGTTAGGTTCTTGTTAATTTGATCAGCAATCCCCACAGCTGCAGCTTCTGCCTAAGGGACCATCTCCTTCCCTCATGTATCCCCTCTGCTCTACAGACTATGGGGTAGGCAAGGCACAGCGGGACATTAGTCCCCCTCTTCTCTCCCCCGCCCCACCAGCAAGCAGGCAGGTGTCTCAGAGAGCAGCACATGGCAGTGGGGGAAACAAGCATGTTCCCTAATTGATCAGCAATGTAAGAACGAAACAACATTAAGCAGGACAACTTTAAGTGAGGAGTTATGTACATATACACATATACACACATACATACATATATATACACACACTCAGATACTGTACATAAGATATACATATACACACACATACATATATATAGACACATATATGTGTCTATATATATGTATGTGTGTGTATATGTGTATCTTATGTACAGTATCTGAGTGTGTGTATATATATGTGTATATCTTATTCCCAGACGGGACGCTCTTCAGGGAACACCGCTTGTTCCCAGGGGAGTAATATCATCGTGACACCACGTGTTCCCAGGGGGAGAACTATCGGCGTCACACCGCTTGTTCCCGGGGGAGAACTATCGGCGTCACACCGCTTGTTCCCAGGGGGAGTACTATCGGCGTCACACCACTTGTTCCCAGGGGGAGTACTATCAGCCTCACACCGCTTGTTCCCAGGGGGAGTACTATCGGCCTCACACCGCTTGTTCCCAGGGGGAGTACTATCGGCGTAACACCGCTTGTTCCCGGGGGAGTAATATCGGAGTGACACCGCTTGTTCCCAGGGGGAGTACTATCGGCGTAACACCGCTTGTTCCCGGGGGAGTACTATCGGCGTGACACCACGTGTTCCCAGGGGGAGTACTATCGGCATCACACCACTTGTTCCCAGGGGGGAGTACTATCGGCGTCACACCACTTGCTCCCAGGGGGAGTACTATCGGCATCACACCTCTTGTTCCCAGACAGGATGCTCTTCAGGGAACACCGCTTGTTCCCGGGGGGAGTACTATTGGCGTCACACTGCTTGTTCCCAGGGGGAGTACTATCGGCCTCACACCACTTGTTCCCAGGGGGAGTACTATCGGCGTAACACCGCTTGTTCCCAGGGGGAGTACTATCGGCGTAACACCGCTTGTTCCCGGGGGAGTAATATCGGAGTGACACCGCTTGTTCCCAGGGGGAGTACTATCGGCGTAACACCGCTTGTTCCCAGGGGGAGTACTATCGGCGTGACACCACGTGTTCCCAGGGGGAGTACTATCGGCATAACACCGCTTGTTCCCAGGGGGAGTACTATCGGCGTCACACCACTTGCTCCCAGGGGGAGTACTATCGGCATCACACCTCTTGTTCCCAGACGGGATGCTCTTCAGGGAACACCGCTTGTTCCCGGGGGAGTACTATTGGCGTCACACCGCTTGTTCCCAGGGGGAGTACTATTAGCGTCACACCGCTTGTTCCCAGGAGGAGTACTATTGGCGCCACACCACTTGCTCCCAGGGGGAGTACTATCGGCGTCACACCACTTGCTCCCAGGGGGAGTACTATCGGCATCACACCTCTTGTTCCCAGACGGGACGCTCTTCAGGGAACACCGCTTGTTTCCGGGGGAGTACTATTGGCGTCACACCGCTTGTTCCCAGGGGGAGTACTATTGGCGTCACACCGCTTGTTCCCAGGGGGAGTACTATCGGCGTCACACCGCTTGTTCCCAGGGGGAGTACTATCGGCGCCACACCACGTGTTCCCAGGGGGAGAACTATCGGCGTCACACCACGTGTTCCCAGGGGGAGTACTATCGGCGTCACTCCGCTTGTTCCCAGGGGGAGTACTATCGGCGTCACACCGCTTGTTCCCAGGGGGAGTACTATCGGCGTCACACCGCTTGTTCCCAGGGGGAGAACTATCGGCGTCACACCACGTGTTCCCAGGGGGAGAACTATCGGCGTCACACCGCTTGTTCCCAGGGGGTGTACTATCGGCGTCACTCCGCTTGTTCCCAGGGGGAGTACTATCGGCATCACACCTCTTGTTCCCAGATGGGACGCTCTTCAGGGAACACCGCTTGTTCCCGGGGGAGTACTATCGGCCTCACTCCGCTTGTTCCCGGGGGAGAACTATCGGCGTCACACCACGTGTTCCCAGGGGGAGAACTATCGACCTCACACCACTTGTTCCCAGGGGGAGAACTATCGGCATCACACCGCGTGTTCCCAGGGGGAGAACTATCGACCTCACACCGCTTGTTCCGAGGGGGAGTACTATCGGCGTCACACCGCTTGTTCCCAGGGGGAGTACTATCGGCATCTCACCGCTTGTTCCCAGGGGGAGTACTATTGGCGTCACACCACTT
Organism: Chelydra serpentina; assembly: GCA_037349315.1. Lineage (NCBI taxonomy): Eukaryota > Metazoa > Chordata > Testudines > Chelydridae > Chelydra > Chelydra serpentina. Next base: position 12,832 of record JBAIAC010000663.1, read on the forward strand.
GCTCCCAGGGGGAGTACTATTGGCGTCACACCGCTTGTTCCCAGACGGGACGCTCTTCAGGGAACACCGCTTGTTCCCGGGGGAGAACTATCGGCGTCACACCACGTGTTCCCAGGGGGAGAACTATCGGCGTCACACCGCTTGTTCCCAGGGGGAGTACTATCGACCTCACACCACTTGTTCCGAGGGGGAGTACTATCGGCATCACACCACGTGTTCCCAGGGGGATTACTATCGGCGTTACACCGCTATTCAGGCGACACCTCTTGTTTCCAGAGGAGACAGGATGCAGGATTTATTTCTTGTTCTCGCGAGTACTATTGATTACACAGTTCTTGCTTCGGTGGGGACATGACACTACCCGCCCTTGTTTCTGGAAGACACTGTGCTCATTACTGTCCCTTCGGGCAACAAGAGATGTGTTTTCAGGACACACCCCTTGGTGCCGGAGGGCAGAGTGCTCGTACCCCAGCTCTTGTTCACAGAAAGGACATTATTCAGCATACACCCCTTGTTCTTAGAAGGGATGTGTCATTACTGTAGAGAGAAGGAGTACTATTAGACACTATTCGCGACACACCCCTTCTTACCACCACAGACGGTCTTCATGTTACACACCGTTAAAAAGAAAATTTATTTGCAGATGGAATGCTATTGACAACATCTCCCTTGGGTCCCCAATCATGTTGTCAGCCCTGCGTGGGACATGTTTTTGCTAAGGGCATGTGACCAAGACGACATTGAACACAGCTTGTAGGAGGACGTATATTGGTAAAAAACCAAAACGGACTGCTACGGCAGGGAATTAGTCAGTAATATTGTATGTAGAATACAAAATGTGGTGTGGTGTGTTAGTCTTATTTAGAAACAGGAAGTAGTATAACTGTATATCATTATGGGTTTCTGAGGATACTATTTGAGTGTTGCTATTAACATTTATTTCAGAAACAAGATGGCTGGAGCTGCACCCTGTTAAGAGAATTTACTCTTTTCCGGATTCATTCTTTGCTCTGATCAAAAGGGAGGCAGACAATGGTAGAGAGTTCAAAGCTTTATTCTGCACCCATTCTACAAACAGAAATGGGTGGTCCAGCCCCAAACGACACTTACAGGACATATTTGTACACACAAGTAAACAACTCATGCACAGTATAAGGCACTGATGTCATACCCTTGGCAATGAATATACTAATTCAGCATTAGCTAAGCCTTAATCTCTCCTTGCAACAAATATGCTGATACAACACTACCGAGAGCTTGGTCTCCACGCCCCCGTTACAGGGCCAAGGCAAACTCTACCTCAGGATTAACCCTTTACACTCCCCCCTTTGAGCCTATCATAGCTCCACTCTTCATGGGCTCACCCTGAGGCTTGTATTTAGCATCTAATTTACAACGCATTTCCTAGACTTCTGAAAGGGTCAACAGTTGCAGGGTTATGGCCTTAAATCCCCTGTTACCATAGAGGACTTGAGTGGGACAGGAATCATTGACAACCCCATTTCAGCATCAGAAGGCATCAGGGTACAAACCCAACAATCTGAAAAACATTTAACAATTTAGCTGAGTGAGTGATAATAAACCTTGATTAAGTCATTATCTTCAAAATATTCAAATACCATGTGGCATAAGAAAACAAAAAAGACCAAGCAGGCCAGGGTTCCCTGGCTGTTGGACAGCAAGGGTCCCATATGGCCCACCATTGTACTTCTTTGGGTGTTTGCACCAGAACCATTTCTGGAATGGCTCTTAGTCAGGCTTGAACAAGCTGGCTATGGTCCATTGGTCAGCACCCGAGGTTCTTTGCAACCTCACTGCAGGTACACAAAGTACGCTGCAGTTTTCCAAAGGTATTGAGAAGCTCTGGAAAGATCAAACAAAGAAGAGTGCAAGGTATCATCATCTCCCACCAGGACTTAAGAACCTCAGGTCTAACCCTTTTGTGGTGCAAGGTGGGTGGCTAAACAGGATTTCAATAGGTGAAAGCCCACAACCCGCTTTAGGGCGGTTTCAAACCTGAAACAAAACAATAGGTAAAACCTGAAGCCATTTTAGATGCGTTTCTTGGCACAATTTTCCCAAAGGGGTTTTCATTTCCCTGTTTGCCCTCTCCACTCCCCCCGAGCTTTGACGGTGATGTGATGCATGCAAATTACGCATGATGCCAAAAGAGCTGTAGAAGGCCGTCAGAATTTTGGCCATAAAGTGGGTTCCTTGATCGGAATCGATGATCACCAGAAGTCCGAAGTGAGGCACAATGTCCTTCATCAAACACTTAACAGTGTTGGCAGTAGCATGAACAGCAGGAACGGCTTCGATCCACTAGGTCAGTTGGTCTCTGCAGACTAAAACAAACCTGTAACCCTGTGAAGGAGGTAAAGAAATAAAGTCAATTTGCAAGGCCTCAAAGGGCAAAGTGGCCCATGGGCGGCCCTCCTTTTGAACTTTAGCCTTGCTGGAGGCATTGAATGCCTGACAGGTGATACAGGAACGAGCTATCCTGGCAGCTTCTTGGTAGACCCCAGGAGCAAACCACACGTGCTGAATAACATTGCCTTCTCTGTTCTCAACTCCATTCCAAAGGACATTGCGGTGTGCAAACTATGGTCAAAGTAGCCATCGAGGAGCAATAGCTCTGCCGTCGGGCACATGCCAAATACCACCGACCTGCACAGCCTCGTGCTTGGTTTTCCACCATTCCACCTCACCCAGGGTGAGTAAGGCATCATAACTGACTGTAGGGTGCATATGGAAAACTGGACCTGAAACAGAGAGTTCAACAGGTTTCTGTGCTACCCATTTGGCTACAGCATCAGCAAAGGAATTACCCTGTGCCACTAGGGAAGAGTAGGTTTGGTGTGCAGGGCAGTGTATTACCAAAATTTGAGAAGGCAAATGGATAGCCTCAGGGAGAGTCAACACCTGTGAAGCATGGGCAATCCGTTGACCATTAGCCGTGAGGAAGCCACGCTGTTTCCACAAAGTACCTGTCACATGGCATATACACGGACTCTAAATATGCATTTGGCATATGTTCACGCTCTTACCTTTGGCATGGTGACAGGCTTCCGAAAGGGCGATAATCTCAGCGGCCTGGGCTCCTAGGTGTCCAGGCAGGGCAGCAGCCCACACGATGTTGTATAAGGTCACAACTGATGCACCAGTAAACCGCTGACCCTCGACTAGGAAAGAAGAGCCGTCAGTAAAATACTCAGTCGGGGTTTGTTAATGGCACGTCCATCAAATCGTCTCGGGGAGTCTCAGTATGTTGAATGATGCCGAGGCAATCATGCAAAGCGTCGTCCAGAGGGCTCTCGGGCAACAAGGTGGCAGGGTTGAGCGTAGCACAGTGGCGGATGGTAAGATTCAAAGCCGTTAAAAGTTCAGCCTCATAGCCCACCATCCGTTGACGAGTAAACACCTGAGTTTGGCATTTCAATAAAATAGCAGACACTTCGTGTGGAACACACACTGTCAAGGGGTGTCCCACGACCAAATCCTTTGAGCGTTGCACCAGCAAGACAGTAGCAGCTAAGGCACGGAGGCATCCCACAGCACCATGTGCCACTGGGTCCAACGGGACAGAATAATAAGCCACTGGTCTCTGTCTGCTGCCCAGGGTTTGAGTCAAAACCCCAGATGCCACTCCCTGCTTTTCATGAACATAGAGGGACAATGGCTTGGAGTAATTTGGGAGCCCCAAGGCTGGAGACTGTGAAAGGACAGTTTTTATATGAGCAAACAGTTATTTCAGTTTGGGGATATGGGCAACATCATTGTCCGAGTTTTTAGAGGTAAGGGCTACCAAGGGCTTGGTGAGTTCTCCCAGAGCAGGGATCCATGGCCTGCCAAATCCCAGAGTTCCCAACAGGGCTCTTACCTGATGTTTTGTTTTAGGCAGGGGGATTTGCAGAATAGCTTGTATACGTTCATCTGATAGTTCCCAAGTACCTGGGCCAATGACATATCCCAGATACGTGACTTTAGTTTTGCAGAACTGCAGTTTGGAAGGGGAGGCCTTGTGGCCTCGGTCTGCAAGTTGACGTAAAAGAGCCACAGTATCCGCTACGAGGCCAAAAGATGTTTGGTTTGTTGATGGTCAAGAGTGGACCCGTGTGGCAAAGCAATAGTGGCCAGATCCCTGGCCAAAATTTGAGAATACAAGTTGGGTGACTCACAATAGCCTTGCAGGAGACGGGTCCAGGTGAGCTGGTGTGCCTTCCAGGTGAATGCAAACAGGTACCGGGACACTGGATGCACCGGTATACTGAAGAAAGCTGCACATAAGTCCACAACTGAAGAAACAACAGCATCATGAGGCATTCCAATAATAATGGTAGCTGGACTGGGCACCACTGGCATGCATGGAATGACTATCATTAATAGCTCTGAAGTCATGAACAAATCGATAGATAGGTTTGCCGTGCTCATCTAGCTTGGGCTTTTTTACTGCAAGGATGGGGGTATTGCATGGCGAGGTGCAGGGCACCAAAACTCCCTGTTTAAGATGAGCCAATATAAACTGTAATTAATGCCTAACGGCTTCTGATGAAATCTGATACTGTGCCACACAGGGAGGTGGTCCCAGTTTTGTGTGAATGATCACTGGGCTGGCGGATTTCAGGAGGCCTACGTCAGTAGAGGACCAGCCCCATAAACAGTCAAGGATGGCTGAGAGCTCTTGTGGCAGAGGGACAGTGCAGGCAGGGCAAAGAACCATGGCCAAATTAAGAGTTTCTAAATTTGGAACGTCCAATACAAGGCCATCAGGATCACAACAATTAGTGGCTCTCACTTTACAAAGGTCTCTGCCTAGTAATTGTACTGGTGATTGTTCAGTTAAAAGAAAAGCATGATCCACTGAAATAGGTCCTACAGTAACCCAAAGATCTGAGGAAACTGGTACAACTAACCCTTTTCCCTCAACCCCCATTATACATTCTGTCCCCTTTGTGGAGCAGCCTATTGCCTTAGGCGAGCTTGCCAGTAAAGACCTTGTAGCTCCAGTATCCAGAAGGCAAGCATATGACTGACCATTTACACACAAAGTAATGAAAGGCTCCCCTCTAGTGGTATGAGTTACAGGTACACAGGTTTGTAAAAGATTTATGTCATTTTCCTCCTCCCCCTCCCTCTAGAATTCCTCCCCGTCCCATCAGGCGGACATTAGCATTTGTTGTAACCTAACTGCTGTACAGACGTTGCATGCACCTGACATGGAAACTTCCGCTCCAGAGCTCTGCCGTTTCGAGTATGAGGGAAGAGTGGGGGCTGCATTGGAGCCCATGGAACAATGCCAGCTGCTTCATTTCACTGGCAAAGGCGACACTCACGCTTTAGGTGTCCTGGTTTCTTGCAATAAAAACAAACTGGGGAGTTGCTACTCACAGGTCCGGTGCGTCCTCTGTATTGTTTGGACCCTTTTCCTTTCCCACAAAATCATCCTTGATTTCTATTTACCTGCAACGAACTGGCCAACAATTTTAAATCGTCCTTCCTCTCCTTTCTCTCTTTTGCTATCAGTTTCTCTCTCTGACCTTCATACACATACATGGCAATTCCTCACGTTTCACTCAGATTTCCCACTCCAACCCAGACAGTATTTAAGAAAGTAATCACAGATATCCGTTGCAGCCTAATTCACAAATGCTGCTGCAATTGCTTTTAAATCCTTTTCATCTTCTGCATTTAACTGAGCATGGAGTTGGGCTCCATTACAAAGCCGAACATAAAAAGCATCAGGTGTTTCATCGGATTTCTGAGTGATAGCATGAAATTTCTGCCAATTGATGGGTTTTTTACCAGTTTCTTCAAGCGCTCTAAAAAGGGTTTCTTTGGTCGTTAAACAAGTTTGCCATTATAATCCCAATCAAGGTCATCTCACGGCCAGGCAACGACCTGTTGCCCATTTTGGGTTTCCAATTTAAGGCAATTTGCCACTACAGCTGCTTTTTCCTCCACAGTTAACGGAGCATCTAAAGGTACATTCACATCAGCCCAGGACGGGTTGTGTGAGCGAACAATGGTTCGGATCCATTTAATAAGAGTTTGGGGCTCAGCTCGAAAGGGTGGCGTGGACTTTTGCCAAAGGACAATGTCCCCTGGGGAAAAAGGGTGGTGTTCCCGTCAGGGGATGGGACCCACATTTCCCCCCTCAACACAAAATGAGTTCTCAGAGGGGCCAATAACTGAGACTCACAATTTTCTGTTGTGCCGAATGCCCCCCCATTCAGTGATGCCAGGGCCGGATTATATGGTAGACGTCTCGAGACCTGGGACTCCAGTTTGGATAGACAGATCCCATTAGAAAGTGCTGCCCAACAATACCAGTAGTCCATTTGCCTCGGGGCCAAATTTTCCTGCCTGGATCTCAAAAGTTTCAGTCAACAGTAATCAAAGGTACCCCACTCTGGCCAAATTTGCCTACCCTCATCGTCTAGGAATATTCCCCAACTAACACTGAGGGCAGCTGCCCTTTTCTTAGACATGCCTGTTTGAATGGGCAACTTGCCATTGTCCCATGCATGAAATAGCCCTTTTAATGGGACTCCTGGTGAAATTTTACTTTCCCCAGAACCCATTCTCCTTCCCTAACCTGTTATGACACCGGTGTCCCTTGGTTTGTCCATTTTACACGGGGGACATCCTATTGACTTTCCAAGACCCTTGTGGCATTCACAGGCAAATAATCTGCCAACAATAACCTAGGATTTCTCTATTCCCCTGTCTGAAATCTCTACAAGCGTGAGAATTAAATTTCCCAACCACTTTACAGCCTTACTCACCCTGGGTCCACGGAGATGTCACAGATTCGTTCTTTGCTCTGGTCAAATGGAAGCAGACAATGGTAGAGAACTCTAAGCTTTATTCTGCACCCATTCTACAAACAGAAATGGGTGGTCCGGCCCCAAAGGATCATTACAGGGCATATTTATACACACAAGTAAACAACTCATACTGCACATGAGCAGAAGGCACTGAAGTCATACCCTTGGCAATGAATATACTAATTCAGCACAGAGCCGCGCACCCAACGAGGAATCACGTGGCCTGTGAAGAATACTACAGTGAGTACACATGAGGAATTAAAAGCACTGACGGCTTACTCACAGCCAGTTATGCAGCAGCCACAAAGCTGAGGAATGCTCACGTCTGCTTAGAAGGATGTCCAAGCTGCTCAGGTCCACTTCTGCCATCTTCTGCTCGGGCTGCTGCTCCTCGACAATTCCTTTGCAAGACCAGCTACAAAACCCAAGCATGAGCCAACACTACACAAAGCTCTATTGGTGCTTGATAACTCACCCTCGTCCCAGCCTCCCTCTTCTATCCCATCTACATCAGCCCCACTCGATGAACAGAGACCGAGTTAACACAGTCACCGCTCCACTCTCGCACCAACTGCCCTGCACGATTTTTCTCCATTCCTATTTCTCCATGGCTCCCAGGACAAAGCCTGTGGGGATGCACATCTAGCACGCCTGCCCGTGTGCTACGAAGGGAGACAGCACAAGGAGAGGAAAGGAGAGACAGAGAGTGTTGGCCAACACACAGGAGAAAAGAAAGAGAAGCATGAGAGGAAGGAAAGCAACTCGCCACTGGGAGTCATCCTCCTGGATCTAACATTCTGCTGCGGAGGACACACCGCTCCTGACCAGAGAAATGAGCAGCCCCTGAAATTGGGGACTCTCTCTCCCTCGTAACTACAGCTAGTCAGGAAGCTTTTCTTACAAACCCAGCCCCAGCTAACGGGCGTCCCTACCTGGAGCCGGGTACCTGGAGCAGAGCCCTCACCTAATGAGACACTTATCTCACTGATGGCGACGGCTGATCCGCTCCCAGCTTGACGGCTCTTGCCTGCCATCAACAATGCTTGCAGTCTCCCTGCTCTCGCTCGCTTTCCATCGCATGACGGGAGCCAACTCTGACCCTCCACTTCTGTTCCCTTGGTACTAAAATCAGCACAAGGGGAAAAACAAATCAGTTACCATCTCAGTCGGCAACGTGGCATAGGTTCTTCTTCCCCCATCTACCGCACCCCAGAGCTCCGCTCTCAGCCCTCCTTCCATTACAGCTTCAGGACCACAACCAGACAGCGCCCATCACACCTACATCCAAAATACTCTCTCTGCACAGGAAACTTGTGCCTTCCCCTCGTCTTAATCCCACAGAGCCCCATGCCAAAAAGGAGGCTCAGGGCTTCTGAGGAAATCTCGAGTGGTGCGGATGAGGAACAGAGTGCCATAATTGTTCACTCACAGCCAATCATGGAGAAGGCAGAAAGCTGAGGTCTGTTCATCTCTGCTTACGAGGACGTCCAGGCTGCTCAGGTTCACGTCTTCCAGCCTCTCCTCTGGCTGGGCTCCCGGACGATCCCGCTGCAAACACAGCAAATGCCCCGAGCAGGAGCCATCACTGCCCAAAGTTCTATTGGTGCAGGAGATGCCGCCCTCCCTCTCCATCAGCCCCACTTGATGAACAGTCAGACTCAACTCCCACAGTCACCCCACCACTACCAATGGACGATCTAGTCCCATCATGCTTCTCTTCCCCCTCCCAATGCCCCAGTGAGGTGCAGACTCCCCAGACCACTCCTGTGAGCATGCACCATTGCCCATATTCTATGCAAGGGGACAGTACAAAGGGAGAGTGCGCGTGTTGGCGAACATGGGAGGAGACACACGCGCGCGCACACACACACACACACACACACACACACACACACACACACACACACACACACACACACGAAGAAGGACAAACTCAGCACCTGTACTCACCTTCCTGGCTCTCCACAAAGAGTTACCGGACTTCAGGGAGACTCCACAGCACCTGACAACTCCTTGAGAGGGCACAAAGGAGTCCCCCAAGCTTATCATGCCCCAGTTCTGTCAGGAGGCCTTTCCTCAGGGGCCCACCCCATACTGACAAATTCTCTACAGTGACAAGAGTTTTTTTGCCCTCCCTCAATACTTAACTCAAGCACATTTCCATGTGCACTTACTCTGCAGGTCACTGTCTAGCTTCCATCCCTAGGGATGGGCTCAGGGTGGCTGCTCCTTCTTTGGTCTCTGCCACAGGTTGGCCAATCTCTCCTCTGACCGATCTCATTCGGAACTGAAGAGAGAGAACACGTGTAAGTTAGCTCACCACTGGAGCCTGGAAGACAAACACACACACACAGGTGTCACCGGCTGCTGCTCACTAGAGCCCCCTTCTCTATTCCTCTCCAGCCCACCCAGAGCCTGAAAGACTCATCACTCCTAAGCAAGTACAGTCCTCCAGGAAAGGGACAATTCCAGACCACGACCAGCCGCAGGGCCAAGCTGTACCTTCCCCAGGAGCCAGCCCAGGGGAATGAGAAGCATCTCTCTGCTCTCAAGGAGGCACCTCACTGTGCGGATACTGGACAGAGAGCGAGATCATTTCACAAACACACACACACCTGTTCCTCCAACATCACAAGAGCTGCTCCGCTCCCCTTCCAAGTGAAACGTCCAGATTGCGCAGGTCCACTTCCTCCAGATGCTCCTCCTCTGTCTGGGGCTGCTGCACTGGCCCAGAGGGGCCTCTGCAAGAACAGCAAACAACCGAAGGATGAACCATCAATGCCAAAAACGCTATAGGTGCACAAGATCTTCCAATATCTGTCTCCCTCTCCCATCCGTTGTACATCACCCCCACGGCAGTACAAGACACGGATCCAACACTGATAGGTCAACTGGCCATAGGATCCTGCCCCCGTCAGCACTATGACACCCATCCCCCGAGGTCTCTTGAGTCCAAGCCTGTGAGGATGAACAACCAGCACCCAGGCCCCTTTCCAGGGAAGGGAGACAGGAGAGGCAAGAAGAGGGAGCATGGGCATCTGTGTTGGCCAACACATGAGAGGAGAGATAGAGAGAGAGAGAGAGAAATACAGGAGGAAGAAAAGCAAATCAGCAAGTGCAGTGACCCTCCTGATTCCCCCTCGTGCTGGAGAGCACGCAACACTCCTGATCAGAGAAATGAGCAGCCCCTGAAATTGGGGACCTCGGCTCCCTCGTAACCACAGCTAGTCAGGAACCTTTTCTTACAAACCCAGCCCCAGCTAACGGGGCGTCCCTACCAGGAGCAAGGTGGGCCGTGAGCAGAGCAATCACAAAACCAGACACTTATCTCAAGGAGAGTGGCAGCTGTTCCACTCCAGAGGGACGGTTTCTGCGTGGCATCAACAATGGTCATGGTCTCGTCGCTCTCGCTCGCTTTGCATCTCACGGGGGCAGTAGACTCTGACGCGCGACTTCTTTTCCCTTGGTACTGCACACGGGGAAAAAACAAATCAGTTACCCTCTCAGTCCGCAACATCGGGTAGGCTCTTCTTTGCGCCTCTCCCACACAGTGGGGCTCTGCCCTCAACCCTCCTCCCATTACAGCTTTAGCATTACAACCAGAAAGCCCCCTTTGTAACAGCACCCGACATAATCACTCTGCAGAGCAGACTCTGGTCCCCTCCCCAGCCTTAACCCCACAGAGCCCCGAGCCCAACGAGGAAGCACACGGCCTGTGAAGAATACTACAGCGAGTACAGATGAGGAATTCCAAGCACTGGCCGCTCACTCACAGCCAGTTGTGCAGGAGGCAGAAAGCTGAGGACTGTTCGTGTCGGCTCAGATGGGTTGGGCTGGGGGGAGTTGGAGGAAGGAGAAAGTGGGGATGGGCTGGAGGGGTTGGGGACGGAGAACCGTGGTTGGGGGATGGGGGGGTTGGGGAGGGAGGAGAAAGGGGGGGCTGAGGAACCCAGGGAGGGGCTGAGGGGGGGGAGGGGGAACAAAGGTCACGGGGGCGGGGCAGTTTCGCAGCCGCGGGTGCATCAGGGTTGGCCTGCCTGGCCGCTGATGTCACTTCCTTTTCCAACCACTTCGGTTTCAGCGGCACCGGGTGGCCACGTGGGGTAACGCACACAGCATCTCTCTCAGAGAGCAACAGCGACACCACATGGCCACCTGGGGTAATGCACACAGCATGTCTCTCAGAGAGCAACAGTGACACCGGGTGGCTACGTGAGGTAATGCACACAGCGTCTCTCTCAGAGAGCAACAGTGACACCGGGTGGCCACGTGGGGTAATGCACACAGCGTCTCTCTCAGAGAGCGACAGTGACACTGGGTGGCCACGTGGGGTAACGCACACAGCATCTCTCTGAGAGCACAACAGCGACACTGGGTGGCCACGTGGGGTAATGCACACAGCATCTCTCTGAGAGCAACAGCGACACTGGGTGGCCACGTGGGGTAACGCACACAGCATCTCTCTGAGAGCGCAACAGCGACACTGGGTGGCCGCGTGAGGTAACGCACACAGCATCTCTCTGAGAGCGCAACAGTGACACCGGGTGGTCACGTGGGGTAATGCACACAGCAGCATCTCTCTGAGAGCAACAGCGACACTGCGTGGCCACGTGGGGTAATGCACACAGGATCTCTCTCAGAGAGCAACAGCGACACTGGGTGGCCGCGTGAGGTAATGCATACAGCATCTCAGAGAGCAATGGCGACACCGAGTGGCCACGTAAGGTAATGCACAATGCATCTCTCTGAGAGCGCAACAGCGACACCGGGTGGCCACGTGGGGTAATGCACACAGCATACCTATGAGAGAGGAACAGCGACACCGGGTGGCCACGTGGGTTAATGCACACAGCATACCTCAGAGCGCAACAGCGACACCGATGGCCACGTGGGGTAATGCACACAGCATCTCTCAGAGCAACAGTGACACCGGGTGGCCACGTGGGGTAATGCACACAGCATCTCTCAGAGCAACAGTGACACCGGGTGGCCACGTGGGGTAATGCACACAGCATCTCTCAGAGCAACAGCGACACCGAGTGGCCACGTGGGGTAACGCACACAGCATCTCTCAGAGCAACAGCGACACCGAGTGGCCACGTGGGGTAACGCACACAGCATCTCTAGGAGAGCAACGGCGGCACCGAGTGGCCACGTGGGGTAACGCACACAGCGTCTCTCTCAGAGAGCAACAGCAGCCCCGAGTGGCCACGTGGGGTAATGCACACAGCATCTCTCTCAGAGAGCAACAGCGGCACCGAGTGGCCACGTGGGGTAATGCACACAGCATCTCTCTCAGAGAGCAACAGCGACACCGAGTGGCCACGTGGGGTAATACACACAGTAACTCTCTCAGAGGAACAGCGACACCTGGTGGCTACTTGGGGTAATACACACAGCATACCTCTTGGAGATCAACAGTGACACTGTGTGGCCACGTCGGGTAATGCACACAGCATACCTCAGAGCAACAGCTCAAACTTTCTGGCTCCTCACTCCATGGTGGGAGGAAGCTCAAAACGCTTCCTTTTCCCATACCCCCTACGAAATCCAGTCAGGGAGGTAGGCGAAGACACCCTACCTCTCTCATAGTTCACCCCTCTACCCCCTGCTTCGTGCCTTGCCCCTGCTGTGACATCTCCATACAGAGCTGGGGCAAAAGGGGAGCTGCAGCAATCCTGGGTCACCTCCCTCCAGCACAGTACATGGGGTTCAGACAGAAGGGAAAGGGGAGTAACCTGCCCCCTCTTCCCACATGTTTATTAGTTTGTGATGTAAAAAAACCTGCTGTGGTGGTATAAGGAGAGAAACAGATCTTTCTATACGTGATTACAGAGATTCAGTGGAGGTGCGCTGCAGTTAGAGATGCTAGAAGGCACAGTCCTCCACCGGTTAGGGTTAAGTGACAGGCAACTTGCGCTCCAGGAAGTTACCGTACTCCAAGAAGACTCCGTAGCACTGGACAACACCTTGAGAGGGCACAAAAGACTCCCCCCCACTCATCACCCCCCAGAGTATTGTAAGCCCTCTCTCACTACTGAAGCAAATTTCCATTTGCTCTTACGCCTCAACTGTTTGTTTTCAATCATCTGGGATGGGCTCATTGTGCTGCTCCTTTTCTTTGTCTCTGCTACAGGTTGGCCAATCTCTCATCTCCCCCGTGTTATTAGGAACTGAAAAAAGGACTCACCGTCATGGTCACAGTTGGGATACTGGGAAGCAGAAACATGTCCCTGTCCAACCCAGGTGCAAGGCCTCTACCACCTCCCCCCGCAAGGGCCCACACACAGGGATCTGCTCCCTGTGAATGGCGTCTCACTGCTCTCTCAGAGGGCTCTGACTACCCAAACACTGAAAACATAATTTGAGGGAAGCAGACATAAGCATGGCCCTACGGGGACAGACCAAAGGTCTGTCCAGCCCAGTGTCCTGTCTTCCGACAGTAGCCCGTGCCATCCGGAGGGAATGAACAGAACAGGGCATCATCAAGGTGTTACCGGCAGCAAGTGATTGCGGCAGCAGCAACAGGGTTCGCTCCAATGAGTACACCAGGGTGGAGAAGCAAACAAAGTTCATTTGAGATCTCAAAGCGGTGCGAGGAGACAGACACGTCTCAAATCAGGCACCTCCTCAGAAAACAGTTTTTCTGTTTTTATATTTTACAGGAACAAAGCCCCTCCTTTCCTCCCCCTTCTCCTCCCCCTCCCTGTTCCCACAGTGAGCTTACATTCCAGCAGTGACGTCATATTGTTAAAAAGCAGCTTATGAACCTGGTCCATTAGTAACTGTCTGTGAGCTGCTCTCTGCTCTCACTCCCCTGCTTGTTCCTACCTCCCATTTACTTCACACAGGCTTAAGATGTGAGAGCTAGCTGATAGCAGCCCAGCTGCACATCCCATTCTAGCTGCCAGTCTGCTAGCTCGAGCAGAATTCAAACATAATTCTACATGGAGGAAGTTTGGTTCATAAAGGCCCAGAGCAAGGAGGCTTCATCGACACTCGTGGTCTTTCCCCCCTCCCCCCCCCCCCCCCCCCGAGTTACCTGGGGGGTGTGCCTAATTACACCAACAAAGGGATCCATCCCGTCGCTCATTCCCAGCTTGTGGCAAACAGAGGCTACGGACACCCTCCCTGCCCCTGCTGGCTAATATCCTCCATCAATGGATCTAGTTACTTTTTGAACCCTGTTATGTTCTTGGCCTTTACAACATCTTCTGGCGAGGAGCTCCACAGGTTGACTGCATTGTGTGAAGACATACTTCTTTGCATAACACAAGAACTAGCGGTCATCAAATTAAATCAATGGGCACCAGGTTAAAAAGAAATGAAAAGTAGTAAACAACACTTCCTTATTTACTTTCTCTACACCAGTCATGATTTTATAGACCTCAGTCATGGCTCCCCTTAACCATCTTTTTCAACCGCATTAAAATAATCATCATCATAATAATAAAATAAATGGAGATATGCCAATCTCTTAGAACTGGAACAACCTTGAAAGGTCATCGAGTCCAGTCCCCTGGCTTCACTAGCAGGACCAAGTACTGTCCCCTGACAGATTTTTGGCCCAGATCCCTAAATGGCCCCCTCAAGGATTGAACTCACATCCCTGGGTTTAGCAGGCCAATGCTCAAACCACTGAGCTATCCCTCCCCACTAAATTAGTCCCAGTCGGAGGGAAAGCACAAAGCATTTCCCTCATAAAACCACCAGGGCCGGCTTCAGGCACCAGCTGACCAAGCACGCTCTTGGGACGGCACCTTCTAAAGGGCAGCCAATGTTGAGGCAGTGGGGCAGCGCTCGTTTGTTTTTTTAAACCCTTCAGCAAGGTGGTGCTATGGGGGGGTTGTTTTTTTGTTTCATCGGGGCAGTGCTCTGGGTTTTTTTTTTGTTTTCGCAGGGCGGCGCTCAGGGGGGTTGTGTCAGGGGGTGGTGCTCAGGGGAGGGCGGGGTTTGTTTAGGCAGGGCAGCGCTCGGGGGGGTTGTTTCGGCAGGGCGGCACTGGGGGGTTGTTTTTGTTTCAGCAGGGTGGCGCTCGGGGGGGTTGTTTTGCGGTGGCGGCATTGTGGGGCTGTTTTTGTTTCAGCGGGGCGGCGCTCGGGGGTGGTTGTTTTGGGGTGGCGGCGCTGGGGGGGTTGTTTTTGTTTCAGTGGGGCGGCGCTGGGGGGGTTGTTTTTGTTTCAGTGGGGCGGCGCTGGGGGGGGTTGTTTCGGGGTGGCGGTGCTGGGTTTTTTTTGTTTCAGTGGGGCGGCGCTGGGGGGGGTTGTTTCGGGGGGGGCGGCGCTGGGGGGGTTGTTTTTGTTTCAGTGGGGCGGTGCTGGGAGGGTTGTTTCGGGGTGGCGGCACTGGGGGGGTTGTTTTTGTTTCAGCGGGGCGGCGCTGGGGGGGTTCCTTTTGTTTCGGCGGGGCGGCGCTGGGGGGGTTTCGGCGGGGCGGCGCTGGGGGGGTTTCGGCGGGGCGGCGCTGGGGGGGTTTCGGCGGGGCGGCGCTGGGGGGGTTTCGGCGGGGCGGCGCTGGGGGGGTTTCGGCGGGGCGGCGCTGGGGGGGTTTCGGCGGGGCGGCGCTGGGGGGGTTTCGGCGGGGCGGCGCTCAGGGTTTTTTGTTTTTGTTGTGGCGGGGTGGCATTGGATGGGGGGAGTTGTTTTGGTGGGGTGGCGCTTTTTTCCCCCTGGGTGGGGGGGGGGGGGGGGGGGGGACAGTGCTCGGATTTTTGTTGTTTTTTTGCTTGGGGGCAGCAAAAAGGTTAGAGCCGGCCCTGAAAACAGCAGTGACGCTGCATGTTCCCTTCGATTAACGCACAAGAGCATTTCCCTCAGAAAGCAACACTGACACTCCGTGCTACACAGGGTAATGCACAAAGCATTTCCCTAACGAAGCAACTGTGACACCGTGCCCAGTCGTGGTAATGCAAGATCATTTCTCTCCTGAGTAACAGGGACAGCGTGTGGCCACTCGGAGTAATACACAAACCATTTGCCCCATAGAGTAACAGTGACACCGGATGGCCACCTAGGGTAATGCACACAGCATTTCTGTCACGGAACAACAGCGACACCAGGTGGCCAGTCGGGGTAATACACAGAACATTTCCCCCCATGGAGCAGCAGTGATGCCCACTGACCACTCGGGTGAATGCACACAACATTTCCCTCATGAAACAACAACGACATGGGGTGGAATCATCAGGGTAATGCAAATAGAAATGAGAAGCCTCTCTGCTCTCAAGGAGCACCTCACTACGCAGATACTGGATAGAGAGATATTACACGCACACCCATAACCCCCTCCACCATCACGAGAGGGCTCCTCAGCTCCACTGCCAAGTGAAACGTCTAGATTGTGCAGGTCCACCTCCTCCAGATGTTCCTCCTCTGTCTGGGGCTGCTGCCTCCGCACTAACAGCAAACAACCAATGGAAGAGCCATCACTGCCAAAAAGGCTTTGCGTGCACGAGATCTTCCAATATGTGCGTCCACTCTCCCGTCCACTGCCCTGCAGGATTTTCGTCCCCTGCTACTTCTTCATGGCTCCCGTTACCGCGCCTGTGGGGATGCACACCTAGCACGCCTGCCCGTGTCCTATGAAGAGAGACAGCACAAGGAAAGGCAAGGGGAGAGAAAGAGAGAGAGAAAGAGAAAGAGCATGTGTGTTGGCCAACATACTAGAGAAAACATGGGAGAAAGGCAAGCAACTCACCACCTAAAGTCATCCTCCTGGATGTAACCTTCTGCTGCGGAGGACACGCCGGTCCTGGCCAGAGAAATGAGCAGCCCCTGAATTTGGGGACCTTGTCTATCTCGTAACCACAACTAGTCAAGAACATTTTCTTACAAACCCAGCTACAGCTAACGGGGTGTCCCTACCAGGAGCCAGATGGGCCGTGAGCAGAGCAATCACCAAAACAGACACTTATCTCACAGAGTGGCGACTCTTCCACTCCCACATGCATGGCTTTTCCATGGCATCAACAATGCTGGCCATCTCGTCGCTGACACTCGCTTTCCATCGCATGAGGGCAGTAGACTCTGACATATGAATTCTTCTCCCTTGGTACTAAACCCAGCACAAGGGGAAAACACAAACGCAGTTACCATCTCAGTCGGCAATGTCACAGACTCTTCTTTTCACCTCTCCCACGCAGCAGGGCTCCGCCCTCCACCCTGCTCCCATTACACCTTTAGCATTACAACCAAAAATGAATCCTTGCAACAGCACCCGACAGTCACTCTGCACAGCAGAACTCTGGCAAATAAGCCAGGCAAGAACCATCTCTACACGAAATTCAATTTGTGCACAAAAGCTGGCCTTCATCCCAGTCTCCCTCTCCCATCCCATTTACATCAGCCCCACTCGAACAGAGACTCAGTCAGCACCCACAGTCCAGCACCCACCGCTCCAACCTAGCACCCATTACCCTGCAGCGAGTCAGAAATCTTTTACTACAAACCCAGCCCCAACTAACGACAAGCCCCGGAGCGGTACTGACATTTATCTGACTGATGGTGACGGCTGCTCCACTCCCAACTCGACGGCATCTGCAGAGCCTGGCATCAACAGTGCTCACGGTCTCATGACTCCTGTACGCTTTCCATGTCACAACGGGGATGGGCTCTTACCCTTGACTTCTTTCCCCTCCGTACTAAGCACAACACAAAAGAGGGAAAAACAAAAGTTATCATCGCAATCTGCACTGTTGTGTAGGTGGTGGTTCTTCTCTCATCTCCCATTACACCTTTATAGATACCATTGAAAAGCACACAACGCACACTCAACCTCTGGAACTCCTCGCCAGAGAACGTTGTGAAAGCCAAGACTATAATGGGGTTAAAAAAAGATCTAGGTACATTCACTGAGGACAGGTCCACTGTTAGCCAGGATAGACAGGGATGGTGTCCCTTGCCTCTGTTTGCCAGAAGCTGGGAATGGGCGACAGAGGATGGATCACTTGGAGATTACCTGTTCTGTTCATTCCTTGGAAGCAACTGGCATTAGCCACTGTCGGAAGACAGGACACTGGGCTAGGTGGACCTTTGGTCTGACCCAATATTGCTGTTTTTATGTTCATATGTTAAGCAGCCTTTTGCACCTGCATCCAAGAGAGTCACTGTGCAGAGGAGACTGTTGTCCCTTCCCCTGGTCTTAATCCCACAGAGCCCCATGCCAACGAGGAGGCTCAGGGCCTCTGAGGATATCTCGAGTGGTGCGGATGAGG
Source organism: Chelydra serpentina (assembly GCA_037349315.1). NCBI lineage: Eukaryota > Metazoa > Chordata > Testudines > Chelydridae > Chelydra > Chelydra serpentina. Next base: position 30,871 of record JBAIAC010000663.1, read on the forward strand.
AACAGAGTGCCATAATTGTTCACTCACAGCCAATCATGGAGAAGGCAGAGAGCTGAGGTCTGTTCATCTCTGCTTACGAGGACGTCCAGGCTGCTCAGGTTCACATCTTCCAGCCTCTCCTCTGCCTGGGCTCCCGGACGATCCCTCTGCAAACACAGCAAATGCCCCGAGCAGGAGCCATCACTGCCCAAAGGTCTATTGGTGCAGGAGATGCCGCCCTCCCTCTCCATCCACTCTACATCAGCCCCACTTGATGAACAGAGTCAGACTCAACTCCCACAGTCACCCCAACACTACCAATGGAGGATCTAGTCCCATCATGCTTCTCTTCCTCCTCCCAATGCCCCAGTGAGGTGCAGACTCCCCAGACCATTCCTGTGAGCATGCACCATTGCCCATGTTCTATGCAAGGAGAGAGAGGGAGAGGGAGAGAGCATGTTGGCCAACATATGAGAGGAGAGCGCGACACACACACACACAGGAAGGAGGACAAAGTCAGCACCTGTACTCACCTTCCCAAGCCACTGCTCACATCCTCTACTGAATGTGGCCTGCTTCAGACAGGAGAACTAGAGAGGCATGACCAGGGAAGCTCACCCAGTGATGGAGAGGGTAGAGACTTGAAGACTGAGCATCTCTTGTTAAAGGCAAGTTGCTCTCCACAAAACATGACTGGGCTTCAGGAAGACTCCGTAGCACCTGACAACTCCTTGAGAGGGAGCAAAGGATTCCCGTGCCCCAGTGAGATGCAGAGGCCTTTCCTCCGGGGCCCACCCCATACTAACAAATTCTCTCCACCGACAGGAGTCTCCCTCAATACTTAGCTTCAGCAAATCTCCATTTGCTCTTACTTGGCAGATCACGGTCTAGTGTCCATCCCTAGGGATGGGCTCAGAGTGGTTGCTCCTTCTTTGGTCTCTGCCACAGGTTGGCCAATCTCATTCGGAACTGAAAGGAGAAAGAGAGAACACTTGTAAGCTAGGCCAGCACCGGGGAGTGGAAGAGACAGACAGACGGACGTGTCACCTGGCTGCTGCTTATTAGAGCCCCCTATTCTATTCCTCTCCAGCCTATCTAGGGCTTAAAACGCTCATCACTCATCAGGAATTACAACCCTGCAGCTCTCTCCACACCCTCAGCCTACAACACCCATGCCCTACCCAAGATACCGTGGTCCTCTGAAGAAAGGGATGACTACTCTCCATAGTGACATGGACGGACAGACTAGAAACTACAAAGCATCTCTACATGTGAAGGAAGGTGACACGCATAGAACTAGTAATGGGGAGGAAAGGGACAATCCCAGACAACTCTGCTCTCAAGGAGGCTCCTCACTACACAGATAGAGAGAGATCATTTCACAAACACACACACCTGCTCCTCCAACATCACGAGAGCTCCTCAGCTCCACTGTCAAGTGAAACGTCCAGATTGCGCACGTCCACTCCCTGCAGACGCACCTCCTCTACACCGGCATCTCCAGGGCTGCTCCGCTGGCCTGGGGCGGGCCTCTGCAAGAACAGCGAATAACCCATGGAAGAGCCATCACTGCCAAAAACGCTATAGGTGCACGAGATCTTCCAATATCTGTCGCCCTCTCCCATCCATTGTACATCACCCCACGGCAGTACAAGACACGGATCAAACACTGATAGGTCAGATGGCCATAGGACCCCCCACCTCCTGTCAGCACTAAGACACCCATCTCCCAAGGTCCTGCAGGCTCTTGAGTCCTAGCCTGTGAGGGTGCACAACTAGCACCCATCCCCCTTTCCAGGGAAGGGAGTCAGTAACAGGAGAGGCAAGAAGAGGGAGCATGCGCGTCTGTGTTGGCCAACACATGAGAGAACAGAGAGAGAGAGAAACATGGGAGGAAAAAAAGTAAATCAGCACGTGGAGTGACCCTACCGATTCTTCCTCATGCTGGGGAGCACACAACACTCCTGACCAGAGCAATAAGCAGCCCCTAACAATTGGGGACCTCGTCACTCTCCTAACCACAGCGAGTCAGGAACCTTTTCTTACAAACCCAGCCCCAGCTAAGGGGGTGTCTCTACCTGGAGCAATCACCAAACCAGGCACTTATCTCACTGACAGTGGTGGCTGTTCTGCTCTCAGGTGGACGGCTTTTGCGTGGCATCAACAGCACTCACGGTCTTGTCACTCGTGCTCACTTTCCATCACATGAGGCTGTAGATTCTGATGCGCGACTTCCTTTCCCTTGCGACTAAACCCAGCACAAAGGAGAAAAACAAGTAAGTTACCATCTCGGTGCGCAACGTCGCGTTGGCTCTTCTTTTCACCTCTCCCACACGCCGGAGATCCGCCCACAATCCTCCTTCCATTACATCGTTGGCATTACAGCCAAAAAACACCCTTTGCGACGGCAACCGAATACGTCACTCTGCACAGCACAACTCTGGTCCCTTCCACAGCCTTAATCCCACAGAGCCCCAGACCCGACGAGAAAGCACGAGCCTGTGAAGAATACTACAGCGAGTACAGATGAGGAATTCAGAGGACTGACGGCTTACTCACAGCCAGTTATGTGGCAGCCAGAAAACTGAGGAATACTCACGTCTGCTTAGACGGATGTCCAAGCTGCTCAGGTCCACTTCTGCCATCTTCTGCTCGGGCTGCTGCTCCTGGACAATTCCTCTGGGAGAGCAGCTGGAAAAACCCAAGCATGAGCCATCGCTACACAAAGCTCTATTGGTGCTTGAAATCTGGCCCTCGTCCCGGCCTCCCTCTTCCATCCCATCCACATCAGCCCCACTCGATGAACAGAGACAGAGTTAACACAGACAGTCACCGCTCCAATCTCGCACCCACTGCCCTGCACGATTTTTCTCCGCTCCTACTTCTCCATGGCTCCCGAGACGGAGCCAGTGGGGATGCACATCTAGCACGCCTGCCCGTGTGCTATGAAGGGAGACAGCACAAGGAGAGGAAAGGAGAGATTGAGAGAGTGTTGGCCAACACACAAGAGAAAAGAGAGAGAAGCATGAGAAGAAGGCAAGCAACTTGCCACTGGGAGTCGTCCTCCTGGATCTAACGTTCTGCTGCGGAGGACCCATCGCTCCTGACCAGAGAAATGAGCAGCCCCTGAAATTGGGGACCATGTCTCCCTCGTAACCACGGATAATCAGGAAGCTTTTCTTAGAAACCCAGCCCCAGCTAACGAGCGTCCCTACCTGGAGCCGGGTACCTGGAGCAGAGCCCTCACCTAATGAGACACTTATCTCACTGAAGGCGACGGCTGATCCGCTCCCAGCTGGACGGCTCTTGCCTGCCATCAATAATGCTCGCGGTCTCCCTGCTCTCGCTCGCTTTCCATCGCAAGAGGGAGCCGACTCTGACCCTCCACTTCTGTTCCCTTGGTACTAAAATCGGCACAAGGGAGAAAAACAAATCAGTTACCATCTCAGTTGGCAACGTGGCATAGGTTCTTCTTCCCCCATCTACCGCACCCCAGAGCTCCGCCCTCAACCCTCCTTCCATTACAGCTTCAGGGCCACAACCAGACGGCGCCCATCGCACCTACACCCAAAATACTCTCTCTGCACAGGAGACTTGTGCCTTCCCCTCGTCTTAATCCCACAGAGCACCATGTTCAACGAGGAAGTTCACAGCCTCTGAACAAAACTGGAGCAAGTAGAGATGAGGAATTCCAAGCACTGACCAGTTGTGTCGAAGGCAGAAAGCTGAGGTCTGTTCATCTCTGCTTATGAGGACGTCCAGGCTGCTCAGGTTCACGTCTTCCAGCCTCTCCTCTGCCAGGGCTCCCGGACGATCCCTCTGCAAACACAGCAAATACCCCGAGCAGGAGCCATCACTGCCCAAAGGTCTATTGGTGCAGGAGATGCCGCCCTCCCTCTCCATCCACTCTACATCAGCCCCACTTGATGAACAGTCAGACTCAACTCCCACAATCACCCCACCACTACCAATGGAGGATCTAGTCCCATCATGCTTCTCTTCCCCCTCCCAATGCCCCAGTGGGATGCAGACTCCCGAGACCAAGCCTGTGAGCATGCACCATTGCCCATGTTCTATGCAAGCAGACAGTGCAAAGGGAGAGATAGAGAGAGTGGGTTGGTCAACATGGGAGAAGAGAGAGAGAGAGACACACACACACACACACACACACAGGAAGAAGGACAAACTCAGCACCTGTACTCACCTTCCTGGCTCTCCACAGAGAGTTACCGCACTTCAGGGAGACTCCGTAGCACCTGACAACTCCATGAGAGGGCACAAAGGAGTCCCCCAAGCTTATCGTGCCCCAGTTACGTCAGGAGGCCTTTCCTCAGGGGCCCACCCCATACTGACAAATTCTCTACACTGACAAGAGTCTTGGCAGCCCTACCTCAATACTTAACTCAAGCACATTTCCATGTCCACCTACTCTGCAGGTCACTGTCCGGCTTCCATCCCTAGGGATGGGCTCAGGGTGGCTGCTCCTTCTTTGGTCTCTGCCACAGGTTGGCCAATCTCTCCTCTGACCGATCTCATTCGGAACTGAAAAGAGAGAGAGAGAGAACACGTGTGAGCTAGCTCACCACTGGTGCATGGAAGACAAACACACACACACACACACAGGTGTCACCGGCTGCTGCTCACTGGACCCCCTTCTCTATTCCTCTCCAGCCCACCCAGGGCCTGAAAGACTCATCACTCCTAAGCAACTACAGTCCTCCAGGAAAGGGACAATTCCAGACCACGACCAGCCGCAGGGGAGAGCTGGTAAGCATCTCTCTGCTCTCAAGGAGGCACCTCACTGTGCGGATACTGGACAGAGAGCGAGATCATTTCACAAACACACACACCTGCTCCTCCAACATCTCAAGAGCTGCTCTGCTCCCCTGCCAAGTGAAACGTGCAGATTGCGCAGGTCCACTTCCTCCAGATGCTCCCGGCCTGGAGCGGCCTCTGCAAGAACAGCAAACAACCGATGGAAGAACCATCAATGCCGAAAACGCTGTAGGTGCACGAGATCTTCCAATATCGGTCTCCCTCTCCCATCCGTTGTACATCACCCCCACGGCAGTACAAGACACGGATCCAACACTGATAGGTCAACTGGCCATAGGATCCTGCCCCTGTCAGCACTATGACACCCATCCCCCGAGGTCTCTCAAGTCCAAGCCTGTGAGGATGAACAACCAGCACCCAGGCCCCTTTCCAGGGAAGGGAGACAGGAGAGGCAAGAAGAGGGAGCATGCGCGTCTGTGTTGGCCAACACATAGGAGAAGACAGAGAGAGAGAGAGAGAAATACGGGAGGAAGAAAAGCAAATCAGCAAGTGCAGTGACCCTCCTGATTCCCCCTCGTGCTGGGGAGCACGCAACACTCCTGATCAGAGAAATGAGCAGCCCCTGAAATTGGGGACCTCGGCTCCCTCGTAACCACAGTGAGTCAGGAACCTTTTCTTACAAACCCAGCCCCAGCTAACGGGGCGTCCCTACCAGGAGCAAGGTGGGCCGTGAGCAGAGCAATCACAAAACCAGACACTTATCTCAAGGAGAGTGGCAGCTGTTCCACTCCAGAGGGACAGTTTCTGCGTGGCATCAACAATGGTCATGGTCTCGTCGCTCTCGCTCGCTTTGCATCTCACGGGGGCAGTAGACTCTGACACGCGACTTCTTTTCCCTTGGTACTAAACTCAGCACACGGGGAAAAAACAAATCAGTTACCCTCTCAGTCCGCAACATCGGGTAGGCTCTTCTTTGCGCCTCTCCCACACAGCGGGGCTCTGCCCTCAACCCTCCTCCCATTACACCTTTAGGACCAAAAGTAGAAAGCACCCCTTGCAACGACACCCGAAATAGTCATTCTGCACAGAAGACACTGGTCAAACATACCAAACGCGTGGAAAATAAATCCAGAAATTGGGCTTGTTTTTGGTTAATTGGCTCGTGAGTTGCTTGTTGGCGAGTTTTTGGCATGTAGGGTGTTGCTTGTGGTAGCTTCTTGCTTTTTTTTTATCGGCTCTTGGCAATCAGGGACAAGCAGGGGCAAAGCGGGGAGAGAGTCGGGTGCACAGCGGGCCCACCACCATCCCAGACTGCACGTCAGGGGAGATCACCTCACAGAGTATTGGGGTTCTTAGGGATTGGCTTGTTTACTGTGACTCTGGTGCCTTCCCCAGCCTTGATCCCACAGAGCCCCGAACCCAACCAGGAAGCACACGGCCTGTGAAGAAAATTACAGCGAGTACAGATGAGGAATTCCAAGCACTGACCACTCACTCACAGCCAGTTATGTGGAAGGCAGAAAGCTGATGACTGCTCATATCTGCTTAGATGGATATTCAGGTTGACCAGGTCCACTTCTGAGAGTCTCTCCTCCGGCTAGGGCCCCTGACAATTCCTCTGCCAGCGCAGCTGCAAAAGCCAAGCATGAGCCAGCACTACACACAGCTCAGAAGGTGAGTGAAATCTTGCCCTCGTCTCTGCCTCCCTCTCCCATCCCATCTACATCGGCCCCACTCAATGAACACAGAGAGTCAACACCAAGAGTCACCGCTCCACTCTTGCGCCCACTACCCCACATGATTTTCGTCCCCTCCTACTTCTCCATGGCTCCCGATACCTGGCCTGTGGGGAAGCACACCTAGCACGCCTGCCCCTGTGCTATGAGGGGAGACAGCACAAAGAGAGGCAAGGACAGATTGAGAGAGAGAGAGAGTGTTGGCCAACACACTAGAGAGGAGAGAGAGAAATACGGGAGGAAGGCAAGCAACTTTGTGGTCAGAGAAATGAGCAGCCCCTGAAACTGGGGACCTTGTCTGCCTCGTAACCACAGCCAGTCAGGAACATTTTGTTACAAACCCAGCTCTAGCTAACGGGGCCCTAGGTAACCTGGAGCAAGTGGTCAGTGAGCAGAGCCCTCCCCTAACGAAACAGGCACTTATCTCACTGATTGTGACCGCTGCTCCGCTCCCAGCTGGACGGCTCTTGCCTGCCATCAGTAACGCTTGCGGTCTCCCTGCTCTCACTCGCTTTCCATCACATGAGGGGAGCAGACTTTGACCCTCCACTTCTGTTCCCTCGGTACTAAACCCAGCACAAGGGGGAAAAACAAATCAGTTAGCGTCTCCGTCTGCAATGTCACATAGTCTCTTCAATTCACGTCTCCCGTATCCCACGGCTCCGCCCTCCACCCATCTCCCATTACTACCTTACAACTGCAACTAGAAAGCACCCATTGTAACGAGACCCAAAACAGTCACTTTGCTCAGGAGACTCTTGTCCCTTCCCCAGCCTTAATCCCAGAGCCCCGTACCCAACAAGGTACTGGGGCTCTAGTACAAACACTGACCACTCACTCACAGCCAGTTTATCAGGAGGCAGAAAGCTGTGTAGAAGGATGTCCAGTCTCCTCATGGCCACTTCTGCCAGCTTCTCCTCCAGCTGGAGCTCCTGGACAATTCTTCTGAAAGAGCTGCTGCAAAAACCCAAGCACGAGCCATCACCACACCAAGCTCTATTGGTGCATGAAATCTTGCCCCTGTCCCGGCCTCCCTCTCCCTCCCATCTACCTCACACCCAGACTCGATGAACAGAGACCGAGTAAACACAGACAGTCGCCGCTCCACTTTAGTGCCACTGCCCCGCATGCTCCTCGTCCGCTCCTACTTCCCCATGGTTCCCAAGACCTGGCCTTTGGAGACACACACCTAGCACCCCTGCCCGTACCCTATGAAGGGAGGCAGCACAAAGAGAGGCAAGCACAGACTGAGAGCCTGAGTGTTGGCCAACACACTACAGAAGAGACCGAGAGAGAGAGAAAAAAAAAATAAACACATGGAGGAAGGCAAGCAACTCACCACCGGAGGTCATCCCTGCTAGATGCAACCTTCTACTGCGGCGGGGAGAGAGAGGATACTGCTCCTGGCCAGAGAAATGAGCAGCCCCTGAAAATGGGAATTTTGTCTCCCTCATAACCACAGCGAGTCAGGAACCTTTTCTTACAAACCCAGCCCCAGCTAATGGGGCGTCCCTGCCAGGAGTCCGATGGGACGTAAGCAGAGCAATCACCAAACCAGACACTTATCTCACGGACAGTAGCGGCTGCTCCGCTGCCAACCAAATGGCTCCTGCCTGGCACCAATGCTCACGGGCTCACTGCTCTCACTCGCTTTCCATCCGATGAGGGGAGTAAACGCTGATGTTTGATTTCTTTTCCATTGGTACTAAACCCACCAGAAAGAGGGGAAAAAAGTTACCATCTCAGTGGGCAACATAGCGTAGGCTCTTCGTTTCGCCTCTCCCACACATCTGGATTCCACTCTCAACCCTCTTCCCCTTACACCTTTAGCATTACAACCAAAAAGTACCCTTTGTAATGGCACCCGGCAGTCACTCTGCACAGCAGACTCTGGTCCTTTCCCCAGCCTTAATCCCACAGAGCCCCGTTCCCAAGGAGGAAGCACACGGCCTGTGAAGAATATTACAGCGAGTACAGATGAGGAATTCAAAGCACTGATGGCTCACTCACAGCCAGTAAAGCGGGAGGCAGAGAGCTGAAGACTGTTCATGTCTGAATAGAAGGATGTCCAAGCTGCTCAGGTCCAGCTCTGCCAGTTTCTCCTCTGGCTACGGCTCTTGGACAATTCTTCTGCCAGCTCAGCTGCAAAACCCAAGCATGAGCCATCACTTACACAAAGCTCTGAAGGTGCATGAAATCTTGCCCTCATCCCTGCCTCCCTCTCCCATCCCATCCACATCGCCCCACTCGATGAACAGAGACAGAGTCAACACTGACAGTCTCTGCTCCGCTCTAGCGCCCACTGCCCTGTCTCCTCCTACTTGTTCATAGCTCCCAAGACGTAGCCTGTGGGGATGAACACCAAGCACACATGCCTGTGTCCTATGAAGGGAGATGGCAAAAATAGAGGCAAAGACAGAGAAAGACTGTTGACCAACACACGAGACAGAGCGCGAGAGGGGGAGAGATACGGGAGGGACGCAAGAAACTCACCAGCTCAAGTCATCCCCCTGGATCCAAACTTTTGCTGCAGAAGACACACTCCTTGTGGACACAGAAACGAGCAGCCCCTCAAAACGGGGACCTTGTCTCCCTCGTAACCACAGCTACTCAGGAATTTTTTCCTACAAACCCAGCCCTAGCTAACAACAAGTCCCAGCCTGGAGGCAGGTAGGCCGATACCAGAGTCCTCACCAAACCAGACACTTACCTGACTGATGGTGACAGCTGCTCCACTCCCAACTCTACAGCATCACCACAGCCTGACATCAACAATGTTCGCTGTCTCATGACTCTTGTACGCTTTCCATCTCACAACGGGGGTGGGCTCTTTCCCTTGACGTCTTTCCCCTTGGAACCAAGCACAACACAAAAGAGGGGAAAACAAAGTTTATCATCGGAATCTTAAATGTTGTGTAGGTTCTTCTCTCATCTCCCATTAGATCTTTTTAGATACAATTAAAAAGCACACAACACACACACACACACACAATCTGTACAACTCCTCGCCAGAGAATGTTGTGAAGGCCAAGACTATAATGGGGTTCAAAAAAGAACTAGGGACATTCAAGGAGGAGAGGTCCGTCAATGGCCTTATTAGTCAGGATGAGCAGGGATAGTGTCCCTAGACTCCGTTTGCCAGAAGCTGGGAATGGGCGACAGGGAATGGATCACTTGGTGATTCCATGTTCTGTTCATTCCCGCTGAAGTACCTGGCATTAGGTCCTCTTCTTCCAGCCTCTCCTCTGCCTGGGCTCCCGGACGATCCCTCTGCAAACCCAGCAAATGCCCCGAGCAGGAGCCATCACTGCCCAAAGGTCTATTGGTGCAGGAGATGCCACCCTCCCTCTCCATCCACTCTACATCAGCCCCACTTGATGAACAGAGTCAGACTCAACTCCCAGAGTCACCCCCACCACAACCAATGGAGGATCTAGTACCCATCATGCTTCTCTGCCCCCTCCCAATGCCCCAGTGCGATGCAGACTCCCCATACCAAGCCTGTGAGCATGCACCATTGCCCATGTTCTATGCAAGCAGACAGTACAGGCAGAGAGGGGAAGAGTGCACACATATTGGCCAACATATGAGAGCAGAGAGAGAGGCAGACACACAGACATAGGACAAAGGACAAACTCAGCACCTGAACTCACCTTCCTGGTTCCAGGCCAGGCAAACATGCTCCTCCCTGTCCTGGAAGATCAGCTGCTGAGAAGATAGGGAAATTCTCCTCCCGCACCCAGAACAAGGAGGAAAACTTTTACTAGAAACGGAGCCCCACCTAAAGGGAAGCAGCCGTCTGTGGGTTACAAGATACGGATTAAACACTGATAGGTCAATTGGCCCCCACCTCCCGTCAGCACTATCACACCCATCCCCCGACGTCCTGCAGGGTCTCGAGTCCAAGCCTGTGAGGATGCACAACCAGCACCCAGGCCCCTTTCCAGTGAAGGAAGACAGTACCAGGAGAGACAAGAAGAGGGAGCATGCGCATCTGTGTTGGCCAACACATGAGAGAAGACAGAGAGAGAGAGAAATACGGGAGGAAGAAAAGCAAAGAAGCACATGGAGTGACCCTCCTGATTCTTCCTCATGCTGCGGAGGACACACCGCTCCTGACCAGAAAAATGAGCAGCCCCTGACAACTGGGGACCTTCTCCCCCTCCTAACCACAGCAAGTCAGGAACCTTTTCTAACAAACCCAGCCCCAGCTAAGGGGGTGTCTCTACCTGGAGCAATCACCAAACCGGACACTTATCTCACTGACAGTGGTGGCTGTTCCGCTCACAGCTGGACGGCTTTTGCGTGGCATCAACAGCGCTCACGGTCTTGTCACTCGCGCTCACTTTCCATCACATGAGGCTGTAGATTCTGATGCGTGACTTCCTTTCCTTTGCAACTAAACCCAGCACAAAGGAGAAAAACAAGTTACCATCTGAGTCTCTTCTTTTCACCTCTCCCAGACAGCAGGGCTCCGCCCACAATCCTCCTACCATTACATCATTAGCATTACAACCAAAAAACACCCCTTCCAACTGCAAACGAAATAGTCGCTCTGCACAGCACAACTCTGGTCCCGTCCCCAGCCTTAATCCCACCGAGCCCCGTGGCCAACGAGGAAGCACACGGCCTGTGAAGAATACCACAGCGAGTACAGATGAGTAATTCAAAGCACTCACCGCTTGCTCACAGCCGGTTAAGCAGGAGGCAGAAAGATCAGGAACGCTCACGTCTGCTTAGAAGGATGCCCAAGCTGGTCAGCTCCACCTCTGCCAGTTTCTCCTTCGGCTGCTGCTCATGGACAATTCCTCTGGGAGAGCAGCTGCAAAAACCCAAGCATGAGCCATCGCTACACAAAGCTCCATTGGTGCTTGAAATCTTGTCCTCATCCCAGGCTCCCGCGTCCTTCCCATCTCCATCGGCCTCACTCGATGAACAGAGACCGAGTTATCACCGACAGTCACCGCTCCACTCTCGCACCCACTGGCCTGCGTGATTTTTGGCCCCTCCTACTTCTCCATGGCTCCCGAGACAGAGCCTGTGGGGATGCACACCTACCTGTGTCCTACGAAGGGAGACGGCACAAGGAGAGGCAAGGTGGGGGGGGGGGGGAGGGAAGGGGAAGAGAGAGAGAGAGAGAGAGAGAGAAATGGTAGAGAGACAAGCAACTCACCACCTGAAGTCATCCTCCTGGATCTAACCTTCTGCTGCGGAGGACACACCGCTCCTGGCCAGAGAAATGAGCAGCCCCTGAATTTGGGGACCTTGTCTATCTCGTAACCATAGCTAGTCAAGAACATTTTCTTACAAAAACTCAGCTACAGCTAACGGGGTGTCCCTACCAGGAGCCAGATGGGCCGTGAGCAGAGCAATCACCAAAACAGACACTTATCTCACTGAGAGTGGCGACTCTTCCACTCCCACATGGACGGCTTTTCCATGGCATCAACAACGCTGGCGGTCTCGTCGCTCTCACTCGCTTTCCATCCCATGAGGGCAGTAGACTCTGACGCGCGACTTCTTCTCCCTTGGTACTAAACCCAGCACAAGGGGGAAAAAAAAAAAAAACAACAAAGTTACCATCTCAGTCGGCAACGTCACAGACTCTTTTTTTCACCTCTCCCATGCAGCAGAGCTCCACCCTGAACCCTCCTCCCATTACACCTTTAGCATTACAACCAAAAATGAATCCTTGCATCAGCACCCAACGTAGTCACTCTGCACAGCAGAACTCTGGCAAATAAGCCAAGCAAGAACCATCTCTACACAAAATGTGGCCTTCATCCCGGCCTCCCTCTCCCATACCATCTACATCAGCCCCAATCGACTGAGTCTCTGTTCAACACCCACAGTCACCGCTCCAACCTAGCACCCATTACCCTGCATGACTGTCGTCCCCTCCTACTTGTTCATAGCTCCCGAGGCCTAGCCTGTGGGGATGCACACGCCTGCCCATGTTCTATGAAGGGAGACGGCAAAAAAGAGGCAAGGGGGGGGCGGAGAGAGAGGAGTGTGTGCACGTGCGTGTGGAGAGAGAGAAACATGGGAGGAAGGCAAGACACTCACCAGCCGGAGTCATGTCCCTGGACCCAAAGTCGGGCTGGGGAGGACACACCGTTTGTGGACAGAGAAATGACCAGCCCCTGACAATGGGGACCTTGTCTCCCTAACAATCACAGCGAGTCAGAAATCTTTTACTACAAACCCAGCCCCAACTAACGACAAGCCCCGGAGCGGTACAGACACTTATCTGACTGATGGTGACGGCTGCTCCACTCCCAGCTCGACGGCATCTGCAGAGCCTGGCATCAACAGTGCTCACGGTCTCATGACTCCTGTACGCTTTCCATGTCACAACGGGGATGGGCTCTTACCCTTGACTTCTTTCCCCTCCGTACTAAGCACAACACAAAAGAGGGAAAAACAAAAGTTATCATCGCAATCTGCACTGTTGTGTAGGTTCTTCTTCTCTCATCTCCCATTACACCTTTATAGATACAATTGAAAAGCACACAACACACACTCAACCTGTGGAGCTCCTCGCCAGAGAACGTTGTGAAAGCCAAGACTATAATGGGGTTCAAAAAAGATCTAGGTACATTCACTGAGGACAGGCCCACTGTTAGCCAGGATAGACAGGGATGGTGTCCCTTGCCTCTGTTTGCCAGAAGCTGGGAATGGGCGACAGAGGATGGATTACTTGGGGATTTTACCTGTTCTGTTCATTCCTTGGAAGCACCTGGCATTGGCCACTGTCGGAAGGCAGGATACTGGGCTAGGTGGACCTTTGGTCTGACCCAGTATTGCTGTTCTTATTTTAAGCAGCCTTTTGCACCTGCATCCAAGAGAGTCACTGTGCAGAGGAGACTGTTGTCCCTTCCCCTGGTCTTAATCCCACAGAGCCCCATGCCAACGAGGTGGCTCGTAGCCTCTGAAGAAATCTCGAGTGGTCTGGGTGAGGAATAGAAAGCCATAATTGTTCACTCACAGCCAGTAAAGCATGAGGCAGAAGGCTGGGGACTGTTCATGTCTGAATAAAAGGATGTCCAAGCTGCTCAGTTTCCACCTCTGCCATTTCTCCTCGGGCTAGAGCTCCTGGACAATTCCTCTGCAAGAGCAGCAGCAAACGCCGATCCTGAGCCAGCATTACACAAAGCTCTCTTGGCGCTTGAAAACTCGCCCTCGTCCCGGCCTCCCTCTTCCATCCCATCTACATCAGCCCCACTCGATGAACACCGACAGTCACAGTTCCACTCTCGCACCCACTGCCCTGCACGATTTTTCTCCACTCCTATTTCTCCATGGTTCCCGAGACGGAGCCAGTGGGGATGCACATCTAGCAGGCCTGCCCGTGTGCTACGAAGGGAGACAGCACAAGGAGAGGAAAGGAGAGATTGAGAGAGTGTTGGCCAACACACAGGAGAAAAGAGAGAGAAGCATGAGAGGAAGGAAAGCAACTCACCACTGGGAGTCATCCTCCTGGATCTAACGTTCTGCTGCGGAGGACACACCGCTCCTGACCAGAGAAATGAGCAGCCCCTGAAATTGGGGACCTTGTCTCCCTCATAACCACGGCTAGTCAGGAACCTTTTCTTACAAACCCAGCCCCAGCTAACGGGCGTCCCTACCTGGAGCCGGGTACCTGGAGCAGAGCCCTCACCTAATGAGACACTTATCTCACTGATGGCGACGGCTGATCCGCTCCCAGCTGGACGGCTCTTGCCTGCCATCAATGATGCTCGCGGTCTCCCTGCTCTCGCTCGCTTTCCATCGCACGAGGGAGCCGACTCTGACCCTCCACTTCTGTTCCCTTGGTACTAAAATCGGCACAAGGGGGGAAAACAAATCAGTTACCATCTCAGTCGGCAACGTGGCATAGGTTCTTCTTCCCCCATCTACCGCACCCCAGAGCTCCGCTCTCAACCCTCCTTCCATTACAGCTTCAGGACCACAACCAGACAGCACCCATTGCACCTACACCCAAAATACTCTCTCTGCACAGGAGACTTGTGCCTTTCCCTCACCTTAATCCCACTGAGCACCGTGTTCAACGAGGAAGTTCACAGCCTCTGAACAAAACTGGAGCGAGTAGAGATGAGGAATTCCAAGCACTGACCAGTCGTGTCGAAGGCAGAGAGCTGAGGTCTGTTCATCTCTGCTTACGAGGACGTCCAGGCTGCTCAGGTTCACGTCTTCCAGCCTCTCCTCTGGCTGGGCTCCCGGACGATCCCGCTGCAAACACAGCAAATACCCCGAGCAGGAGCCATCACTGCCCAAAGGTCTATTGGTGCAGGAGATGCCGCCCTCCCTCTCCATCAGCTCCACTTGATGAACAGAGTCAGACTCAACTCCCACAATCACCCCCACCACTACCAATGGAGGATCTAGTCCCATCATGCTTCTCTGCCCCCTCCCAATGCCCCAGTGAGATGCAGACTCCCCAGACCAAGCCTGTGAGCATGCACCATTGCCCATGTTCTATGCAAGGGGACAGTACAAAGGGAGAGATAGAGAGAGTGGGTTGGTCAACATGGGAGAAGAGAGAGAGAGAGATAGACACACACACGCACACACACAGGAAGGACAAACTCAGCACCTGTAGTCACCTTCCTGGCTCTCCACAGAGAGTTACCGCACTTCAGGGAGACTCCGTAGCACCTGACAACTCCGTGAGAGGGCACAAAGGAGTCCCCCAAGCTTATCGTGCCCCAGTTCTGTCAGGAGGCCTTTCCTCAGGGGCCCACCCCATACTGACAAATTCTCTACACTGACAAGAGTCTTGGCAGCCCTCCCTCAATACTTAACTCAAGCACATTTCCATGTGCACTTACTCTGCAGGTCACTGTCCGGCTTCCATCCCTAGGGATGGGCTCAGGGTGGCTGCTCCTTCTTTGATCTCTGCCACAGGTTGGCCAATCTCTCCTCTGACCGATCTCATTCGGAACTGAAAAGAGAGAGAGAGAGAACACGTGTAAGTTAGCTCACCACTGGTGCATGGAAGACAAACACACACACACACGTCACCGGCTGCTGCTCACTGGACCCCCTCCTCTATTCCTCTCCAGCCCACCCAGGGCCTGAAAGACTCATCACTCCTAAGCAACTACAGCCCTCCAGGAAAGGGACAATCCCAGACCACGACCAGCCGCAGGGCAGAGCTGTACCTTCCCCAGGAGCCAGCCCAGGGGAATGAGAAGCATCTCTCTGCTCTCAAGGAGGCACCTCACTGTGCGGATACTGGACAGAGACAGAGATCATTTCACATACACACACACCTGCTCCTCCAACATCTCAAGAGCTGCTCCGCTCACCTGCCAAGTGAAACGTCCAGATTGCGCAGGTCCACTTCCTCCCGATGCTCCTCCTCTGTCTGGGGCTGCTGCACCGGCCTGGAGCGGCCTCTGCAAGAACAGCAAACAACCGATGGAAGAACCATCAATGCCGAAAACGCTATAGGTGCACGAGATCTTCCAATATCTGTCTCCCTCTCCCGTCCGTTGTACATCACCCCCACGGCAGTACAAGACACGGATCCAACACTGATAGGTCAACTGGCCATAGGACCCCACCCCCATCAGCACTATGACACCCATCCCCCGAGGTCTCTCAAGTCCAAGCCTGTGAGGATGAACACCCATTACCCAGGCCCCTTTCCAGGGAAGGGAGACAGTACCAGGAGAGGCAAGAAGGGGGAGCATGCGCGTCTGTGTTGGCCAACACATGAAAGAGAGAGAGAGAGAGAGAGAGAGAGAGAGAAAGAAAGAAATACGGGAGGAAGAAAAGCAAGTCAGCAAGTTCAGTGACCCTCCTGATTCCCCCTCGTGCTGGAGAGCACACAACACTCCTGATCAGAGAAATGAGCAGCCCCTAAATTGTGGCCCTTGTCTCCCTCGTACCACAGCGAGTCAGGAACCTTTTTTTACAAACCCAGCCCCAGCTAATGGGGTGTCCCTACCAGGAGCAAGGTGGGCCGTGAGCAGAGCTATCACGAAACCAGACACTTATCTCACTGCCAGCGGCGGCTGTTCCGCTCCCAGAGGGGCGGCTTTTGCGTGGCATCAACAATGCTCGCGGTCTCGTCGTTCTCGGTTACTTTCCATCTCACGAGGACAGTAGACTCTGACACGTGACTTCTTTTCACCTGGTACTAAACCCAGCAGAAGGGGGAAAAACAAATCAGTTACCCTCTCAGTCGGCAACGTTGCATAGGTTCTTCGTTTCGCCTCTCCCACACAGTGGGGCTCCGCCCTCAACCCTCCTCCCATTACACCTTTAGGACCAAAAGTAGAAAGCACCCCTTGCAACGACACCCGAAATAGTCACTCTGCACAGCAGACACGTCAGACACGCCAAACCCATGGGAAAAAAATCCAGAAATTGGGCTTGTTTTTGGCTTAATTGGCTTGTGAGTTGCTTGTTGGCTAGTTTGTGGCTTGTAGGTTGTTGCTTCTTGTAGCTTTTTGGGTTTTTTTTTTGATCGGCTCTTGGCAATCGGGGACAAGCAGGAGTAAAGCGGGGAGAGAGTCGGGTGCACAGCGGGCTCACCACAGTCCCAGACTGCACGCCAGGGGAGATCACCTCACAGAGTATTGGGGTTCTTAGGGATTGGCTTCTTTTGAAATGGGATTAACTTTATGTTTGTTTTATTGTGAAAGTTGGGGGGGTTATTTACCGAGTGAAACTTGGCAACGGTGACTCTGGTCCCCTCCCCAGCCTTAATCCCACAGAGCCCAACGAGGAAGCACACGGCCTGTGAAGAATACTACAGCGAGTACAGATGAGCAATTCCAAGCACTGGCCGCTCACTCACAGCCAGTTGTGCAGGAGGCAGAAAGCTGAGGACTGTTCATGTCGGCTTAGATGGGTTGAGCTGGGGGGAGTTGGAGGAAGGAGAAAGTGGGGATGGGCTGGAGGGGTTGGGGACGGAGAAGTGCCCGTGGTTGGGGGATGGGGGGGTTGGGGAGGAAGGAGAAGGGGGGGCTGAGGGGCCCGTGGTTAGGGTAGTTGGGCAGGAAGGAGAAAGGGGGGGCTGAGGGGCCCGTGATTGGGGTGTTGGTGTCATTAAGCATACCCCCCAGGTAACTCGGGGGGGGGGGGGGGTGATGGAAGACCACGAGTGTCGATGAAACCCCTTGCTCTGGCCCTTATGCGCTGACATGCCCCTACCTTTGAACTCTCCTCGACCTAGCAGACTGGCAACTAGAAGGGAATGTGCAGCTGGGCTGCTATCAGCTAGCTGTCACATCTTAAGCCTGTGTGAAGTAAAGGGGAGGTAGGAAGGAAGCAGGGGAGTGAGAGGAGATAGCAGTTCACAGACAGTTACTAATGAACCAGGGTCATCAACTGCTTTTTGTTTAACACTATGACTTCATTGTTTGAATATATTTGCTACTTGCTTAATGTAAGCTTTGTAACTGTTGTGGGAAGGGGGAGAGCAGGCGGGGAATTCAGCTTCAGTAAAGCTATAAAGGGAAAAACTTTTGCTTACGCTGTGCGCCTGATTTGAAACGTGCTTGTCTCCTGGTACCGCTTTGAGATCTCAAATAAACTTTGTTTGCTTCTCCACCCTGGTGTATTCATTGGAGCGAAGCACACCGGGCAAAGAATCACTGTTGCCTGTCTCGGGCCCTTTGGTGCCGGTAACAGTTTTGGCGTCCCTGGGTGGGCGAGAGGCTGAAATTTAGCCTTGCCCAGACCCCTCCCGGAGGTCGACTGATTGCGGCAACGACCGACGCCCAGCGCGCACCGGTGACTTCACCGGGGGCCTCGGCAGAGACGCAGTTTGGTTGACCCCGGAGGGCACAACGGTGCAACGCACTCGAGTAGTGGAGAAGCATCTGCGGGCGACGGTGGAGAACCGGTCTCGTGGATAAGGTAGGAACAGTCCAGTGGTGTGTACTCGTCCCGTTTGACCTGGAGACGCCCAGTGTCTCCCTATAATGGGGCAGGGACAGAGTACTCCAGGCAGGGCATGGTGTATGCCCTTGGAATGCATTATGGTGAACTGGGAAGTGTTTGTATCGGATCCATTGACCACAAATAAACTGGAAAGGTTTTGTACAATAGACTGGTCTCAGTACCAACTAGGAGACCAGGAAAAGGTGGCCACCGGAAGGATCACATAATTATATGATCCTTCAATTGCTTTTGTTTTGTCAGCGTACGGGTAAATGGAATGTATGTATGCACGCACGGCTGTTTATGTTGTTAAGAGATAGTTACATCTTTTGTAGAGATGTAATTTAACTCGACAGGATCGGCAGTGGTTAATGTTAGTTCCCCCCCCCGTTTGTGATGGTAGAGTTGGTGTCTCCTTCAGCTACAGTTTCGCCCCCCCCCCCCCGATAAACTAAGGGTTAAAAAGCAGCTTTTTAACCCCTTGCCTCCAAGCCATTGTAAGCCTTCTGAACTTTGTTGGACTCCGAGGATATCGGGTAGCACGACAGTACTTAGGATTTCACCTAAGGCAGGGGAGCCCTACAGAGGCACACCATTTGTTTGTTTTGCCCTTGTTATTTCATGTTTGTTTAGTTTGGTATTGTTGGCATTATATGTTGAGGATTGCATGATTAAAGGTGTTCCCTCTCTCAGCCGTAGGGGGTCTGGGAACCGGAGAGAGGTTTAGCAGGGTGGATTCTAGACCGGACGTGCGGGCATTAGGGAGTGCAGACACGGTAGTCTGGCTGCCTGGTTAGCAAGCCTCCCAGGGAGGACTCGGGCGGCCCTTGTGAGTGAGAATGTTTAAGAGAAGAGACCAGGAAGGGTGGGGGCTGATTGAGAAGCTCACTCTCCTGGCTGAAGTGATAGTGGAAAAAGCTAGCGAGAAAAGCAGGATCAGGCCCAGGCAGACAACAGACAGAGATATTGGAAAAACAGGTTGGAAACTTTGAGGGCATTGTAAATTACAGGCATGGGAAATGTAAATCCCTAGAACAATAATTGAAATGGTAAAATCTAAGTTGATTGAATGTCGGTTTGGGAAATAAGCACAAGATTTAAAGAGAAAGAGTGAAAAGTTAACTCTGTGGTTGCTGGAGGGAATTTAACAGTTGAACTTTGTAAAAACGCTAAAAGGCAGTCAAAATTCTGGTAAAGGTTAATTGTGTCCCTTTTAAGTAAAAAATCTTTAAGCTAAGGATAGCTTTGGATCCAGAAGCAAGCTAAAGAGCTAAAACTGCAACTGACCTAACTGGTAAAGGTAAAAGTTACTGAAACCTGGTCTGCCTATGAAAACAACACAGGACCAATGGGGTAATTCCTCTGTTTTGCCTGCAATCCACAAGCCACCATGGGCAGCCCCTGCAGCTCCCAGTAGCCATGGAGGACTCTGGAGCTGCAGCCATGGGTGATGGGGGGAACCCGGGAGAGGTTGGTAGATGCCCCCTACTTCCCCATTTTGTCAGTTATTTTTAGTAAAAGTCAGGAACAGGTCAGGGCTTCCATCAACTTTTTTGTTTAATGCCCATGATCGCTGTCCATGACTTTTATTAACAACAACATGAAATAATATTAGCTTAATAACGATGGGTCAACTTGCCACCCCCTTCCCCAACACTTTAGCCCCTGTAGCAAACCCTAGGGTGCTACTGACACTAAAACGAGCTAAAAATACCCTCCTTATAAATCTCTATTGGTTGGCACCCCATTGCCACCCCCACTTCTATGCTGCTGCTGGCCATACCCCAATTGCACCCGGAATCCAACTGGAACCCGTACCCTATAACCTAGTCCCCAATCCTGAACCCCTTAACCAAAACCATAGCCCAATCCTCACCCCAACCCTAAACTCTAGCTATGAACCCAGCCCCTCTAAGCCTGACACCGCTATAAGCCAGAGCCCAGTTCCCCACTCCCACCCTGTGCAACAACAGCACGAACGCTCCAGGAATCCTGCTTCTTATGACCACTCGTTTTGAAAGGAACCTTTTCTTCATTTGCATTCCAAAAACCTTCATTGGCTTTGGATGGGTTATTTAGTGACGGGGTTTACACAATGTAACTCTTTGCTATTACACTGTAACAGGATACAGATAAGTGAAAACAGTGCAAACAACATTCCACTAGTTTTCAGGACGTTTAAACACCCAATACACTTCTACATTTAACAAGCGCTTTGATCTATACGAATACACACATCACGTGGCCTGAATACATACTGACGTAACCTGCTCTGCCAGCGTCACACCTTGTACAAACATTACTGCAATAGCGTGTAGGGCAGCGTGACCCCTGGGGGGTCTGTGCCAGAGCCCCCGCGACTCCCGTGGGGCAGAAGCCTGGAGCCCCAATGCTCCCCACTCCACAGGGCAGAACCCCCGAGCCTCCACGACCCAGCAGCTGTAGCCCAGAGACCTGAGCCGCCCCCCTACCCCAGCTGGGCCTTGGAGTTTTTATAGCATAGTTGGGGGTGGGGTGGGGGCCAGAAAGAAAAAGGTTGAGACCCCGGATGTAGGGTGTGAACATGGGTGTTTGTCTGTCACAAGAGCCTCTTTCACAGCTACCTTGGGAAACAAATACGTGGGCCTTTTGCCCAGGTCTTCGTTACTTACTGTGGAATTCTCTCCCCGATCATCAGAGCCAATATTCACCTAAAACAATCGAGCAGCAGTGTGATTGTGTGCAGTCACTGCAGTTAGTTGCACAACTTGGGGTATGGTCTAGTTCACCATTTCAGACTGGAGATGTAAAAACAGTTGGTAGCGTGTCCAATAGCTTGGATAGTCTCTCCTGTTGACTGAACTGCACTTGAAGTTTCTCCATGTCATCATGGAGGGAGCAGAGAAAAGGCAAAAATCAAATAAGAAATGACTATTGCATTGTCGCAAAGTCCCCAGTAAATCTGAGCTAGTCTGGCAAATAAAATCAATATCTGATTATGTGACCAAATGTCCCTCAAGAGGAAAAACCCACATCACACAAGGTGCATCCAGTTTCTTATCACTAGAAATTCCAGAGCAGGTTAAATATGACAACTGTAGCCTGATTTAGGGTGTGTTAATAACATTCATTTCATTTATTTTATTAAAATATTAATAGTATCGGTTTTAGGCTTGCCAATTTGTTTGATTAGAAGATAAAAGTTTTTGTTTTGAATTAGGCGTCACAGAATTTACAAAGGACCCTCGGGGGTATGACAGGAAGCTCACACTGAGACAGATAGAGCCTTCAAGACTTTTTATTAAAATTAATAATAGTAAGTAAATGGTAAAATACCCAGAGTTACAATTGCATAACTGCTATTCAAAAGATACATGCGATAATCTAGTATTATATGAAACAAAGCTTTGGTTAACATACCCACACCCTTCCTTGATAACCTGCGGGTAAGAGAGACAGGACCAGCCTTGCAGTTCAGGTTTCTCAATTCTTGATGCAGAGCTTCGAAACACTAATGCTAGGAGCTAACTTAGGGTTTACTTGACTAACTTAAATGTAAAATTAAAACCTAATAAACAAAACTAAGAATAAAAGCTTAGGGAAACCAAGCTTAGCCTAGTTCCCCTGAAACTTGAAAGTTTAAGAAGAACAAGTATAGCCTATTAATAGTTGCCATCGTAGATAGAATAGAGCGAGTGAGTGAGTGTGAGTAAGAGAGAGCGGAGTGGAGTGAAGGGAAGTGCTCTAGTGAGGTGGGTCACCTCTTTTATAGGGCACAAGCACTGGAAATCCTTCCTCCTATGCCCAAATTTTATTCCTCACCCACAATTATTAGGGTAGACTTACCCCATAGGCTAGTAGGTTTGTGCCTATTGATGACATGTATATACGCACATAAGTTTTCTTGTGGAGTACCTGTTAAGTCTGTGGGTATCAGATTAAAAAACCCCTATGCCATTCTTCGTTATCTGTTGGTCTAGGTAGAAGGTTATAGACATATGTGTGGATGCTTATTTATTTAGGTAACGAGATATAGGTTAACTTACTTTTCTGGGTAAATGGTCTTAATACAGATGTGTTAACTTTCCTTAGCTTAACATACAAGATATGGCCGTTAGGTCTCTTGCGTTACAGCCAAGCTTACTTTTATATAAATCTATAAACCTATTACAATAAACCAAGTACTTAAACTTACATGAAAAGATATATATATGTAAGCAAGCAGGTTAGTCCTATAGGCTACACGACTCAGAATCGGGACAAGAGATTCTCGCATTGCATTCTCCTCTGTGCCGTTCAAACCTCCTTCACTCATTACTTTTGAGTCATATTATTTATCAAAGTTCTAGCATCGTCGTAAAGGAAAAAAACAAAACAAACCAGCCAGCCAGCCTCCCCATATGCAAACAATCCCAGCTCATTAGGAAAAGTCCTGCAACAGACTTTGCCAACAGTTGGAAACTGGGATTTAAACTCCAAATGATCTCACTGTATTTGAGATCCATTCAAATTCCCCATCCATGTCTATGACACTTTCACCTTAGACCCTAAATTACTGTTTTAGGAGCAAAGAAAACAAATTGTGATCCACAAACAAAGGGCTGAGAACCCTGAATCATTGGACACATTCAGTGGTGGAACTGTAGAAAGTGGAGAAGATCAATTCTATATGGCTCAAAGAGAGGAAACACTGCTGGGGTAACTCGGAAGGTGGGAATCCCTCCGACTCACCACTTCAAGGTGTCACTGAGGTTGAAAAAACACCCCCCCCCCACCCTATCAGTCACAGAGTCACCGGGCGAGGCTCGGGAACTACTCCATATGAAGCCAGTCAGGACTCCGGGGGAGCATGTCTCCTCTCTCTGAGCACATTGTTAACAAGGTAAGAAGCTTACACAACTTCGACCTTCTTGAGTCTGACCTCGAAGCATTCAACGTTCCCTTCCACACCGTGCGCTTCCCGCAGCGAGTTCGCCCGGATGGGGCTCCCGGGGAAGCCAGAGGGCCCTACACCCCAGCTCCACAGTCAGCAGTGATTCTCAGCCAGCCGGTAAAACAGAAGGTTTACTATTCGACAGGAACACAGCGTAGAACAGAACTCGTTAGCACAGAAAACAGTGACTTTCAGCCAAGTCCCTCTTCGGGTGTCGTGGGCCAGATGCCCTGGACTCCCCCTCTTCCAGTCCCCCCAAGCAGACTGCCAGCTTCCAGCGACCCAAAGTCAGACACCCCCATTGCTCCTCCTTTCTGTCTTAGTCTCTCTTCCCGGGCACCATTCCTGGGTCTCAGGTTACGAAGGGCACCGTGTGATGGGTTCAGTCACAGACACCCAGTAGCGCAGCCAGGTCCGGAGCGCAGGGGGAGCAGTGCTATAAAAGGCACCTCCCCCTGTACTCACCCGGCGGCGCTCCGGGTCTTCGGCGGCACACTCCGGGTCTTTGGTAGTACCCCGCGCCAAAATGCTGCCGAAGACCTGGAGCGCCGCCGGATGAGTGTAAGAAGTGGCGCTTAAAAAGAAGCGGCGCCTTTTTTTAGTGCTGCTAAAAAAAGGCGCCGCTTCTGCTCAAGGGGGAGCAGCCGCTCCCCCTGCTCCCCCCCCGGCTACGCTACTGCAGACACCCCCTTGGGACTGTCACCTGATGTGCTGAAATGACCTCTGAGCCCGTTTTCCCGGCCAGCTCGGGACTCCAGAACCCTGTCTTGTTGAGCCAGACACACTAGCCTGCTACAACACAGACCCAGGGTCTGAATCATGCCCCCAAAGCTGCAGGCTTTAAGTGAAAACAGCTCAGCAGCTTACTTGTCTCCAGCACCCAGACACCAAGTTCCCAATGGGATCCAAACCCCCAAATAAATCCATTTTACTCTGTATAAAGCTTATATGGAGTAAGTTCAGAAATTGTCCGCCCTCTGTAACATTGATAGAGAGATCTGCACAGCTGTTTGCTCCCCCAGGTATTAATCGTTTACTCTGGGTTTATTAATAAACAAAAGTGATGTTAAGTATAAAAAGTAGGTTTTAAGTGGTTTTGAGTATCATAGAATCATAGAATCTCAAGGTTGGAAGGGACCTTAGGAGGTCATCTAGTCCAACCCCCTGCTCAAAGCAGGGCCAATCCCCAATTTTTGCCCCAGATCCCCAAATGGCCCCCTCAGGGATTGAACTCACAACCCTGGGTTTAGCAGGCCAATGCTCAAACCACTGAGCTATCCCTCCCCCCCTGAGTGTAACAGACAGAACCGAGTCACCCAGCAAAATAAAGAAAAACACGCAAGTCTAAGCCTAATGCATTAAGAAACTGATGACAGGTAATATCTCACCCGCAGAGATGTTCCAATAAACTTCTTTCACGGGTTAAGCAACAAAGAGTCATGTGGCACCTTCTAGACTAACGGACGTATTGGACCATAAGCTTTCTTGGGTGAATACCCACTTCGTCGGATGCACGTCACGAAAGCTTATGCTCCAATATGTCTGTTAGTCTATAAGGTGCCACAGGACTCTTTGTCGCTTCTACAGATCTAGACTAACACGGCTACCCCTCTGATATCTTTCACAGATTAGACTCTTTTCTAGTCTGGGCCCAATCCGTTCCCCAGGGAGTGTTAGTTCCAGCAGACATCTCAGGTGGTAAGCAGGGGATTTCTCATGACTGGCCCCCTTTGTCCTGCTCCACCCCCTTTTATAGCTTTGACACAAGGCAGGAATCTTTTTCTCTCTGGGTCCCCACCCCTCCTTCTAAATGGAAAAGTACCAGATTTAAGATGATTTCATTATCAGGTGACTTAGTCACACGTCACCGTAAGACCCCTAGTCTCCATTCCCCATGGGCTGGCCCACCGTACACAGGAAGGCTTTCAAGTAACTAAGGCCATTTACAACTGATTGTTTCTGGAGCACCCTTAATGGCCTCCACTTAATATGTTTACACCAGTGATGCAAGTGTATATCTTATTCTCCTAGCTCCAGATAGAGAGGAGATAACATGCAAACAAACAGGATGAACACACTTAGTAGATTACAAGCTTTCTAATGACACCAAACAAGGGCTATTTAGCGTAAAGCATATTCCAGTTCTGTCATATTCATAAGGATATTTCCATAAAGCATACGGAGTGCAATGTGTCACAGCCTCACCAGCCCTAGAGGTCTCAAAGTCACACACCCCTATTCCCACCACCGAGGTATTGGTGCAGCACACAGGGAAACTGAGGCACACGCAGTATTTATGCAAAACAGTCACACACACACACACAGGCTTAACAGTAAGACTCAGATACAACATAAGGGAAAATCCCCACTTCGTTACACCCTCTATCCCTGCACCTTCTGTTACATTTACATTGAGAAAAATGGTACAAAACCCAACCGCTATTCAGCAGAACCCAGTGCAACGTGGGAACAGGGAATGAGGCAATCTGTCCCTAATGGGGGAACCTGGTGACTAACAATCACTTTGCAGTGGGAGGAAAAGTATAAACGTGATGCTCCAAATTTGGTTAGACTAGGAAAAGTGATGGAGGTTGTGTCCCGTGGTGAGGAAATTTGCTATGTTACCCTGGCCGCTATATGGGCTATTTTCTTTCTTGAAAAAAGAGTTGTGTCACTCCTGGTTCCCCCACCTGGGGCTGATGGAGATTTCTGTTGGAGGGATGCACACTTCCATGACACAGAACAAAGGAGTTGATGAAAAACACCGTGGGCTTCACTCCAAGGAAGGGTGAGCTGCAAAAGGGAAAAGCAGACAACTCACCTGAAGGAGCTGTGACACCACAAATGCTGCCTTAAAGTTCACTACTTGGGAATTAGGAAAAGGAAAAAATAATCTTTTCTGAGCCCTAGACAAGATTTTCATGGTGTTTATCTCCCTTGCAGATTCTCTGGTGATAAATAAGAGAATAACTCCGAGCGAAGGTTTTACCGCACTCACAGCATTCATAGGGTTTCTCTCCTGTGTGGATCCTCTGATGGCGAACAAGGCCTGATCTCCCAGCGAAGGTTTTCCCACACTCGCAGCATTTATAGGGTTTCTCCCCTGTGTGACTCCTCTGATGGCGAATAACGTGTGAGCGCCGAGCGAAGGTTTTCCCGCACTCACAGCATTCATAGGGTTTCTCTCCTGTGTGGCTTCTCTTATGTGTAATAAGGGTTGAGCTCCGAGCAAAGGTTTTCCCACACTCACAGCATTCATAGGGTTTCTCTCCTGTGTGGATCCTCTGATGTGTAATAAGGCCTGATCTCCCAGCAAAGGTTTTCCCGCACTCACAGCATTTATAGGGTTTCTCTCCTGTGTGGCTCCTCTGATGACTAATACGGCCTGAGCTCCCAGCGAAGGTTTTCCCGCACTCACAGCATTCATAGGGTTTCTCTCCTGTGTGGATCCTCTGATGGTGAACAAGGCCTGATCTCCCAGCGAAGGTTTTCCCACACTCGCAGCATTTATAGGGTTTCTCTCCTGTGTGGATCCTCTGATGTGTAATAAGGTCTGATCTCCCAGCAAAGGTTTTCCCGCACTCACAGCATTCATAAGGTTTCTCCCCTGTGTGGCTCCTCTGATGTGTAATAAGGTGTGAGCGTTCAGTGAAGGTTTTCCCGCACTCACAGCATTCATAGGGTTTCTCCCCTGTGTGCATTCTCTGATGGCGAATAAGGTGTGAGCGCCGAGCGAAGGTTTTCCCACACTCACAGCATTCATAGGGTTTCTCTCCTGTGTGACTCCTCTGATGGCGAACAACGTGTGAGCGCCGAGCGAAGGTTTTCCCGCACTCACAGCATTTATAGGGTTTCTCTCCTGTGTGGCTTCTCTTATGTGTAATAAGGGTTGAGCTCTGAGCGAAGGTTTTCCCGCACTCACAGCATCCATAGGGTTTCTCTCCTGTGTGGATCCTCTGATGTGTAATAAGGCCTGATCTCCCAGCAAAGGTTTTCCCGCACTCACAGCATTTATAGGGTTTCTCTCCTGTGTGGATCCTCTGATGTATAATAAGGCCTGATCTCCCAGCAAAGGTTTTCCCACACTCACAGCATCCATAGGGTCTCACTCCAGTGTGGATTCTCTGATTGCTAATATGGCGCGAGCGCCTCCTGAACTTTTTCCCGCACTCGAAGCCCGTGTTATTTCTCTCTCCCGTCAGGATTCTCTGCTGGGCCGTGGTTTCCTTGAGCCCTTTGTGAGTTCCCCGACAATTAACAGATCTACTAACTTTCTGCACTGGCTGGTTTCCCTGCCGCTTCTCTGGCCTGTGCTGCCCCTGAGAGCCTTTTCCCTGCTCACAACTCCTGGCCACACTCCCTGTGCATCTTTGCAATAACGCCCCCTGCGGTTCCCCTTGCTCATCTTCCTGCTGAGGATTCTGCTCCACGGTCTCTCTCACCATCCCATCACCTGCTGGGACAGAGAAAGAAAAACCTCAGAAACGAGAAGGGAAAAGGGGGGAACAAACCAAGAGAATAGTTGGAGATGGGGAAAAAACAGGGACTGAATTTCCCCAAACTCTTTCCCAAAGGGGCGAGAGGAGGGGGATCAATTCTGCATCCAGTTCTCATCCAAACACTCCCCAGGGAGAAGGGAGTTTGGGGAGGGAACTACTGCCAGGAGTTAGGATGGGTAGGAAGCCATGAACAGTATCTGCCTTGAGGATATGACACCTGCTGGGGACCTCACAGGGTCTTTGTTGGGACTCCCAGCTGTTTCCTTCAAGCACTGAATAGGTTTAATGATCCCTCACCCACACAGCTGCCTCTCAGGACCTCTCTTTCCTCTGAGCCCTGGAGATCTGGGGCCCACGGCTCTTCCCCTCGTTCCAGCTGGGAGATGACATCGGGTTTGGAAACTGGGAACCCTGCTCGGGAGAAAAGACCAGTGAGATCAGGTAACACGCAAAAGAAGAAGTTACTCAACTTGCGCACCTATGGGTGCTCCACTGTAGGTGCTAGCACATTAAAAACAGCTGTATAGACCAGTGGCTTTCCACACTACTGTGCCATTTCAGTAGACACTGCAGCTCAGGCTGAAGAGATTGAACTCCAGACCGATCTGCAACCTCTCTCTCTCTCTGTGTGTGTTGCCTTGTCTTTTTGCCCTCAATAGCAGCAAACTGAAGCCCAGTCTGCTTGTACCCTAGTTCCTGTGTCCCAAAGTGCAGTGCAGTTGGGTTCCTGTGTTCTCCTTCACTCAGACCCAGTCATTACACATTATCCTCCAGTTTTTGAGACTCCCATTGCCCAGTGTGCTGCATTCATATGTGGACAGTCCTTGATAGTGTTTCCATGTAAATGGAGACAGGCCTATGTTGCTTCAAGAGGAATTACATCACCATCCCAGAAGAGGAATTCACTCCTTCACACCCAGTGACTAACAAAGCAAATTGAGAGGGAAGGTGACCCATGCGTATTTTTCATTAAAAAAAACCTACTAAATAAAACCCCCATTCTCCAGAGGGAGACAAGATCAAATGAAGAGCTAGAATAATGAATGATAAAAATCACAGAAACACAGGGGTAAAAGGACCTCAAGATGTCAGCTACTCCATTCTCCAGCCCTGAGGCAAAACCAAGTATACATAGACCATCTGTCTAACCTCTTCTTAAAAACCTCCAGTGACCAGCATTTCACAACCTCTCTTGGTAACGTATTCCTGTACCTATCTATACTCACAATGGAAAGTTCTTCCTAATATTCAAAGCCAAACATCCCATGCTGCAGAACAAGCCAGTTAAACTACACATCACCCCTGCAATGCAACCTTAAGTCTGCCCTTACCCCCTAGCCCTGGAGCTGGCAAATGTCACTGGGAATAGGTCAGTAAGGGTGGTGCAACAGTTAAACTACTCAAGGAAGGGGCCAATTTTCAATCTCTTGAAGGCTTCAAGTCATAGAATCATAGAATCTCAGGGTTGGAAGGGACCTCAGGAGGTCATCTAGTCCAACCCCCTGCTCAAAGCAGGACCAACCCCAACTAGATCATCCCAGCCAGGGCTTTGTCAAGCCTGACCTTAAAAACCTCTAAGGAAGGAGATTCCACCACCTCCCTAGGTAACCCATTCCAGTGCTTCACCACCCTACTAGTGAAAAAGTTTTTCCTAATATCCAACCTAAACCTCCCCCTCAGTCAGGACAGGATGCCTTTCCAGAAGATGTTTTCGTCAAATACAAGGGATTCAGCACACTACAATGGTAACTGGATGACCCTCCGTGACCCGTAGTACACAGGTCAGACTAGATGACCTAACAGTCTCCCCCAGCCTTAAAATGTGTTGATCGACAGAAGGAAGGACTAAGAACATGCCCCTGTGTGTTCTATGTTCCTCAGGTCTGAACACCAGCATTTCTCCGCAAGCACTCCAGCAGTGTGCACTGTGGCAGCTGTAGCTTTAAATGAATGGTGGGGGGACTAGTTGGAGCAGCCGGGCAGAGCTGTGATATGAAGAGGTGCAGGTGAAACTGGAAGGAACAGGTATTCCTCATTTCAGTGCGGAGTGGTGTAGGCGGCGTCAATAAAGGCGCACAAAGGCATGGTCTTGCCACAAGGATTGTCAGCAGGCTGGTGCCGTACATGCTAGGGGTGTCCAGGGCTCAGGGAGGGGTAAGTGAAGGCAGTGACTCAGACGGACTCCTCATTGGAAGGGTAAAGGGGTGGTGACATCATGAAAGTCTGAGATGGATTGTGTGCAGTCGGCTCAGTGTCTGAGTGCAGGCCAGGGGCAGGCAGCTTCTGTTCCCTACATCGGACCTAACCCCAAGTTTTCCCTTAGCAAAGAGACCGTGTGAGCGTTTGTGCTACTGCGCCTGTGCTCTGCTCCCAAAGTAGCGGGGAGGGCAGAGCACTAGTCTAGGTGTCATTGGCCTGTCGGGGTGTCGCTGAAACAGGGCAAAGCTGAGGGTGCACTGTGAACCGTAACTCTTCATTTCCCCTTCTAAGAACCGAGGGGACAGGAATCCTTACCCAGCGAGGTCACATTCTCATAGTTCTCCTGCATGACGTCTCCGTAGAGGGCTCTCTGAGCGGGGTCCAGCAGAGCCCCCTCTTCCTCGGTGAAATACACAGCCACCTCCTCGAAAGTCACCAGCCCCTGAAAGAACAAGAGCCCAACACTCAGTACCTGCTGCCCAGTGACAACCCCACCGTTCACAGGGGAGGAGGGCCAATCACATGGAAGCTCTGGGAGGCAGGCAGGATTCCACCCCCTCCCCATCAGAGCAGCCAGGAGGAATCAGGGTGAGGGGAGACAGAGAGAGCCCCTCACCCCTTCTAGCAGACAGAGATGGCCAGGGTCTTCACAGTCAACCCTCACCTACCAGCCAGAAGTGGATACGGGAGATGGAGCCCCCAGCAGGGTCCAGGGACAGCCCCCTGGTAGGAATCCCAACACCCTCCCCAGTGCCAGCAGTCGGATGGGAAGGGACGGGGTGTCTTCCCTGGGCCTCACTGGAGGTTGCCCTCTGGCTAGTAGGTTCAGACTCCAGTATTGGAGTCTGGTACATTTCCCCAGCTCAGTCCAGGGGGGGTGTTTCCTACTTGACGAATTAGGGAATTTCCACCCACAAACCCCATGGATCTGTTGCTAGAATCTACGCCCCACAGTAAACAAATCCTAGCAGATTTGTCATACCCTGTCCCCCGCCCCCTTCTCCACCCTGCGTATTTCCTGCTCCCTCCCACCTCCTGACCACCCCCAGAAACACCCACCTCCTATGTATTTACTGCCCCTCTCCTGCCAGCAGGAGCCCACCAGCAACTCCCTGATAATCCCTACCTGACCTGGCTCCACGGCAGCCATTTCCCTTCCCTGGTCCCTGGAAGGACGGGACATAACACTGCAGCCTGTCAGGGCAAGAAGGGGACGTGTCAGAACAGGACAGTAACGTCACATCACAATTCACTCCGGCTATTTCCGCGCAGACAGATGTTCTCGATTCTGTCATGCAAATAACAGTAATATTCAAAACACTATTAGTAGGGGGGGGGGGGAAGAACGGGACGACATGGGACTTTAACTACCCAGACACCTGTTAGAAAAGGAATTCAAACAAACGCAAAGGTCCAATGAGTTCTTGGAATGTGTTGGGGACACCTGTTTGCTTCAGAACAAGGAAGAACAGGGGGATTTTAACCAGGCACCAGGCATTTTAGGGTTGATTGTGACTAACAGGCGGGAGTTAGTTAGGAAACAGAAGGTGGAAAGCAATATGGGCGAAGTCGTTCATGAAATGATGCTTTCGTGATTCTAAGAGAAGGAAGGCGTTACAGCAAGAAAATAAGGACAACGGACTTCAAAAAGGCAGGTGATCTCAGATGCCCAGCTGGAAAGTAAAGGGGCTCGGGACTGGAGAGAAGGGGCAGGCAGAGCCCACCTGGATGCAGGGGAGACTTGGATGTGCTGGGTTGAGGGAGGCCAGGCCTGAGGCCCGGAGAGTTTCCTATGCTGTGTTCAGATGCTCAATAAAACCTCCTGTTTTACGCTGGCTGAGAGTATCTCCTCAGTCAGCTCCTTCAGCATTGGAGGGTGCATTTCATCAGGCCCTGGTGCCTTGAAGACATCTAACCTAAGTAATTTTTAACTTGTTCTTTCCCTATTTTAGCCTCTGACCCTACCTCATGATGTACAATTGCTACTAAACTTTTTGGTGAAAACTGAAACAAAAGTCATTTAGCACTTCTGCCATTTCCACATTTTCGGTTATTGTTTTTCCCCCACTCCCATTGAGTACCGTGAGCATGTGGGGACAAATTCAGAAAGATTAACTCACAAAATAAGTTACACCTAGCAAGGGACATAGAAGGCAATAAGTAGGGAACTACTTAAATCACGCAGTCTGCAGGGAGGGGGAATCATACAATTTTCAAGGGTTGGTCATGGCATAAATAGTGAACTTCGCGGATGTGTTATACACCTGCAAAATTTGCTATTTCTGTAGTGAGTAACCCACAAAAAAAGTGTGATTTCTCCACAGCGTTTCTCAAACTAGGGGCCCAGACCCAGAAGGGGGTTGCAAGCCTACTAGGGGGTCACGGTATTGCCACCCTTACTCCTGAGTTGATGCTGGCAGCGTGGCTGCCTGGAGCTGGCTGGCAAGAGAGCAGTGGATGTTGGCCAGTGCCCAGCTCTGAAGGCAGAGAAGTAGGGGTAGCTTAGAAATGACACCCTTCCTTCTGTTCTGTGGTGGCGCTGCCTTTAGAGCTAGGCACCCAGCCAGCAGCTGCCGCTCTCCACTCTGCCTTCAGAGCTGGGCAGCCGGAGACCAGATTTCATGGCCCGTGACACATTTCCACCCTCATTTTTCTTCCCCGTTTTTCTACTCCCCAGCCCCGCTTTGTGCCCTTGGTGGGTGCCCCACTCATGCCACCCTAGTTATCGCCCTGTAGCTGCACCAGATTGTCTGGTTACCAAAAAAATCCCCAGGCGTAATGTAATAGTTGAGTGTTCATATTATTCAAGCAGACTTTTCTTAAGCTAATAGGTCTCCTGTGGCTTTTCCAAATCACGGCAATTAATAAAGGTCCATTATTACTTTTCTGTAATTTTCCAAGCCTTCTTTGTAACTCAGCTGCAATTATTTGAAGATCATCGTGTGATTCAGGTAGGGTCTTAACTATTATTAACCAAGAGGAGGAAGAAACAGAAACCACAATAAGGAAAGAACAGGTTAAAAACATGTAGATATGTTAGATACATTAATGTCAGCCATGAAATTCATCTTAGGGTGCTCAAGGAATTAGGTGAGGCAATCTGGGAACCATTAGCAATGATCTTTGAGAACGCCTGGAGAACGGTGAAGACTGGAGAAGGGCAAACGTAGTACCCATCTTTTAAAAGGGGAACAAAGAGGACTGGGGAATAAAGTCAAGCCTTCCTTAGATACCTGGAATGAACAAATTATTTAACAATCAATTTGTGTGCACCTAGAGAACAGTAGGTGATAGGTTACAGCCAGCATGGATTTGCAAAAACAAATAATGCCAAGTCAATCTAATGTCCTGCTTTCACAAGGGTACTGGACACTAAGAACATAAGAAAGGCCGTACTGGGTCAGACCAAAGGTCCATCCAGCCCAGTATCCTGTCCACCGACAGTGGCCAATGCCAGGTGACCCGGAGTGAGTGAACCTAACAGGTAATGATCAAGTGATCTCTCTCCTGCCATCCATCACCCCCCTCTGACAAACAGAGGCTAAGGACACCATTTCTTACCCATTCTGGCTAATAGCCATTAATGAACTTAACCTCCATGAATTTATCCAGTTCTCTTTTAAACCCTGTTATAGTCCTAGCCTTCACAGCCTCCTCAGGCAAGGAGTTCCACAGGTTGACTGTGCACTGTGTGAAGAAGAACTTCCTTTTATTCGTTTTAAACCTGCTGCCCACTAATTTCATTGGGTGGCCCCTAGTTCTTTTATGATGAGAACAAGTAAATAACTCTTCCTTATTCACTTCCTCCACACCACTCATAAATTGTATATACCTCTATCATATCCCCTCTTAGTCTCCTCTTTTCCAAGCTAAGAAGTCCTAGCCTCTTTAATCTCTCCTCATATGGGACCCGTTCCAGACCCCTAATCATTTTAGTTGCCCTTCTCTGAACCTTTTCTAATGCCAGTATATCCTTATTGAGATGAGGAGACCACAATTGTACGCAGTATTCAAGATGTGGGCGCACTATGGATTTGTATAGGGGCAGTAAGATATTCTCCATCTTATTCTCTATCCTTTTTTAATGATTCCTAACATCCCGTTTGCTTTTTTGACTGCCGCTGCACACTGCGTGGACATCTTTAGAGAACTATCCACGATGACTCCAAGATCTTTTTCCTGATTAGTTGTAGCTAAATTAGCCCATCATACTGTATGTATAGTTGGGGTTATTTTTTCCAATGTGCATTACTTTACATTTATCCACATTAAATGTCATTTGCCATTTTATTGCCCAATCATTTAGTTTTGTGAGATCTTTTTGTAGTTCTTCACAGTCTGCTTTGGTCTTAACTATCTTGAGCAGCTTAGTATCATCTGCAAACTTTGCCACCTCACTGTTTACCCCTTCTTCCAAATCATTTATGAGTAAGTTGAATAGGATTGGGGTCCTAGGACTGACCCTTTGGGGAACGCCACTAGTTACCCCTCTCCATTGTGAAAATTTACCATTTATTCCTACCCTTTGTTCCCTGTTTTTTAACCAGGTCTCGATCCATGAAAGGATCTTCCCTCTTATCCCATGGCAACTTAATTTATGCAAGAGCCTTTGGTGAGGGACTTTGTCAAAGGCTTTCTGGAAATCTAAGTACACTATGTCTACTGGATCATCCTTGTCCACATGTTTGTTGACCCCTTGAAAGAACTCTAATAGATTACTAAGGCATGATTTCCCTTTACAGAAACCATGTTGACTTTTGCCCAACAATGTATGTTCTTCTATGTGCCTGACAATTTTATTCTTTACTATTGTTTCAACTAATTTGCCCGGTACGGATGTTAGACTTACAGGTCTGTAATTGCCGGGATCACCTCTAGAGCCCTTTTTAAATATTGGCGTTACATTCGCTATCTTCCAGTCATTGGGTACAGAAGCAGATTTAAAAGACAGGTTACAAACCCTAGTTAATAGTTGCGCAATTTCACATTTGAGTTCTTTCAGAACTCTTGGGTGAATGCCATCTGGTCCCGGTGACTTGTTACAGTTAAGTTTATCAATTAGTTCCAAAACCTCCTCTACTGACACTTCAATCTGACAATTCCTCAGATTTGTTACCTACAAAAGTCAGCTCAGGTTGGAAAATCTCCCCAACATCCTCAGCCGTGAAGACTGAAGCAAAGAATTCGTTTAGTTTCTCTGCAATGACTTTATCATCTTTAAGTGCTCCTTTTGTATCTCTATCGTCCAGAGGCCCCACTGGTTGTTTAGCAGGCTTCCTGCTTCTGACGTATTTAAAAAATGTTTTGTTATTAGCTTTTGAGTTTTTGGCTAGCTGTTCTTCAAACTTCATTTTGGCTTTTCTTATTACATTTTTACACTTAATTTGGCAGTGTTTATGCTCTTCTCTAGTTACCTCACTAGGATTGGACTTCCACTTTTTAAAAGATGCCTTTTTATCTTTCACTGCTTCTTTTACATGGTTGTTAAGCCACGGTGGCTCTTTTTTAGTTCTTTGACTTTGTTTTTTAATTTGGGGTATTTAAGTTGGGTCTCTATTATGGTGTCTTTGAAGAGTGTCCATGCAGCTTGCAGGGATTTCACTTTAGTCACTTTACCTTTTAATTTCTGCTTAACTGAGTGCAATAAACTGGATAGCCCCCGCTCTGCTGCTGGGCTTCTGCCTCCATTCTCTTTTACAGCTACCTAGTCTAACAGGAAGGTATTTGTTTAAATCAAGAAGTTCTGGTTATAGTTTGGGTTAAAGGTGTTAAAGAATGGCAAGAGTACCTTGCCCCCTTCCAAACTCCCTCTCAAAACTCCCTGTTTGCAGCTCCCTGGCCTCCCTGATTGATTAGCCCCGCCCACCCATTAAGGCTTCTAGGTTTCAAGCCTGGTGTGGAAGCTCACAGCTTCCAACTGCCAGCCACAGCACACGGTCCTACAAACAAACGAATGAACAAACAGACAGACAAGCTCAGCACACAGCAAGTACCCCCAAACACACACTACAGACAGCCACTTATCCCAAGGGTCCTGTATTTGCTCCTGCTTTACCTGGAGCAATCCCTCTCAAAACTCCCTGGTCGCAAAGCTCCCTGGTCCCTTGCTCGCTGCTTTATAAAGACCTGGCCTCCCTGATTGATTAGCCCCGCCCCCTGATTAAGACTTCTAGGTTTCAAGCCTGGTGTAGAAGCTCTCCAACTGCCAGCCACAGCACACGGTCCTGCAAACAAACAAATGAATGAACAAACAGACAGACACAAGCTCAGCACACAGCAAGTATCCCCAAACACACACTACAGACAGCCACTTACCCCAAGGGTCCTGTATTTGCTCCTGCTTTACCTGGAGCAATCCCTCTCAAAGATCCCTGGTTGCTTGCTCGCTGCTTTATAAAGCCCTGGCCTACCTGATTGATTAGCCCTGCCCCCTGATTAAGGCTTCTAGGTTTCAAGCCTGGTGTAGAAGCTCACAGCTTCCAACTGCCAGCCACACCACACAGTCCTGCAAACAGACAGACACAAGCTCAGCACACAGCAAGTACCCCCAAACACACACAGCCACTTACCCCAAGGGTCCTGTAGTTGCTCCTGCTTTACCTGGAGCAATCCCCCTCAAAACTCCCTGTTTGCAGCTCCTGTTCACAAAGCTGTAAACACGACATATATTGATTTTAATGAGGCTTTTGACACAGGCCCCCCATGACATTCTCATAGTGAACTAGGGAAATGTGGTGTATATGAAAGCGCTATAAAGTGGGTAAAAATGTTCTTGAAAGGCTGTACTCAGACAGTAATCATTAGTGGTTCACTGTCCAACTGAGAGGATGTATACAATGGGGTGCCCAGGGGCCAGTCCTGGATCTGATATATTCAATATTTTCACTAATTACTTGGATCATGGACTGAAGAGCATGCTGTCTAAATACGCAGATAACAGCAGCTGTGAGGGGTTGCAAGCACATTGGAGGACAGGATTAGAATTCAAGGTAACATTTACAAACTGGAGAAGTGGGCTGAATGAACAAGATGAAATTCAATAAAGACAAGTGCAAAGTACTAGACTTAGGGAAGGAAAACCAAATGCACAACTACAAAGTGGGGAATAGCTGGCTAGGGCGTAGTACTACTGAAAATGATCGGGGATTATAGTGGATCACAAATTGAATCTGAGTCAACCACGTGACTCAATTGTGAAAAAAACCTAATTAAGCACTGGACTAGATTAGCAAGAGAGGTGTTGGAATCCCCATCATTGGAGGTTTTTAAGGACAGGTTGGACAAACACCTCAGTGCTGGGGGCTGGACTAGATGCCCTCTCAAGGTTCATTCCAGCCCTACAGTTCTACGATTCTATGCTAGGGAAATGTTTGGTCACTTGATTACAGCACTGACCAGCCCCTCCCACTAGCACTAAACCACAGAGACATTTTGAAACCCTCCCAGTAACAAAGTCTGGGAACCTAATGAGAGAGAAGAGCAGAACAAAAGGAGTGACATTGCGGGATTCCCCCTGACACTGTCCCCAGGGCAGCACACTCCCACCGCAGGGGGAACAGGGAGAGTGAGGAACTGGCTTTTCCTCCCCTTGCACCTCACCTTCTTCACAGGAAAGTGAATCTGCCCAGGGATGCGGTAATAAGTGTGTGAGAGCAGGTCAGAGACCTGGGAATCTCTCTGCCCAATTATTTCTCCCACTGCCCTTTCCAGTCTGTCTCCTTTTTCTCCTTGTGTCTGCCTTGCCCTCGGGCCGACAGCCAATCCTGGGGGTTTGCTCTCCTATGGCTGGATTGGCTCCTGCAATTGCTAAGGGAAGGAGAGACATGGGATGGGGAGGGGCTGTTTGTGCAGCATCACTCTCATGCCCATTCACTGACGTCTCTGTCAATCGCCTGGCGTCTCCGACTCAGTGTGGAAGCGTGTACCCTCGAGGGCCACCTGGCAGGGCGAGGGTATGCGTGCACCTGTTATCTACCAGGGCACAGTACTAAGGTTCGTGTGGATGTTCGGAGGGAACCCCCCTGGAGCAGATGGGAACCACACAGACACCGAGGCAATAAGGCTAGAAATTTCAGCTTTATTGCCAATGACACTTATAACCTAGGTTTACAATACACAATTAATGCAAAAAACAAGATTACTCCTATTAAAAACAGCAACAGTCCTTGGAGTTGTTCTAAATCCCAATAATTACTTGGGATGAGCCACGGACTAGTAGAATTAGAGGAATAATACATAGGATACTTTTACAACAATGAATTACAATTGAAGGGGAAGGGGTAAAGCAAAATATTAAAACAATAAGGTATTAAAGAATACTTACGAATACAAACCCGTATAAACATTACGGCCGGCACACGCTGAGTTGGGGGAGGTTTCGGGTTGATCAGGCCCGAATTGCGAATTCGTGACTTGTATGCGTCTTCGGTTCCTTCCCTCCCGTCCCTCGGGGGGACGAGACAGATATACCTAAGATGACGCGTCCTTGGGGCCAGAATGACGCGTTTTTTGGGGCAGTTTTTGTACCAAATAAGGTTAAAAAAAAGAGACCTGTTTTGTTTCTCCCTTGACTATTTCCCCATATCTGGTGGAGACACAGGGGAGAACGGGGGAGGGGCTGCCCCCCTAGCAGTTGCAAATTCTGAGAGTTGTTTTGTTCATTTGGGCGGTTGAGCAAGATCACTTCCCTGGGGGGTGGGATGGTGGTGAGTGCAATTCTAACTGCCACAGATAGCAAACCTGTTTAGAGGCAAGCAGGGCCCCTGGATATGTATTCTCGAGGGCAGGGCAGAGATAGTAACCCGAGGGGAGCAATTCTTTTAACACTCAGATGTTGGTGTGGGCAGAGCCTTGGGTTGACCGATGGGGCTAATTACAGCTGGAGAAAAACCTCACCTTGGCTGGGCACAGAAGAAGCTTTACTCACAGTCCCCAGCCCCGATCCCGCTGGGGGGGCAGCAGCTGCTCAGCCTGGGCTCCCAGATCACAATGGCGGCAGCAGCGTCTGAACCAGGAAGCTCAACCCCAATATCCTGAGGCAGAGAAAGAGACAGAGAGAAACTGAGTAACTTTCCCCCCTTTAGCAACAACCGAAACCCCCTCCCCACATCCTGATCTTATCTGCCCCCCATGTTAATTTGGAGTCACTCCCGGTTCTGCCTTGCAGTAACTCCAGATTAACACGCATCTCAGGGTATAGCCCTAAGGAT
This sequence comes from Chelydra serpentina, assembly GCA_037349315.1. Lineage (NCBI taxonomy): Eukaryota > Metazoa > Chordata > Testudines > Chelydridae > Chelydra > Chelydra serpentina. The sequence continues at coordinate 70,079 of JBAIAC010000663.1, forward strand.
TGATCTGCTTGCTTGCATAGATATATATTTTCTTATAAGTTTAAGTATTTGATGTATTGTAATAGGTTTATAGATTTATATTAAAAATAAGTTTGGCTGTAATGCAAGAGACCTACAGGCCAAAAACCTGTATGCTAAGCTAAGGCAAAGTTAGCATATCTGTATTGGGACCTTTTACCCAGAAAAGTAAAGTTGACCTTCATCTTGTTACCCAAATAGATAAAGCACCCACACCGATGTTTAAGGCCTTTACCCAGACCAATAAACAACGACGAATGGCCTGGCAGGTTTTTCAAAGTTGTACCCACAGACTTAACAAGTACAGCACAAGTGCGTACATACCTGTCATCAACACTGTTGTGGAAAATTAACCACGCGTTGTGTTTGGTTCAGAACAGCCTGAGGCCCCCTTTATGACAAGCATGCAGGGACAACAGACAGCCTAGCTGCTGAACCCGAAACAGGGAACACAGAAGCTTATATAGATCAAAACCACAAACAATTGCACACACTTCCTTATTAATATTTTGCCTTATTAGGAATACATTTTCCTTGTTAGGAATACAGTAAAAACAAGCTTTGTCCTGTTATTCACCGTTTGCTCTTTTGCAGTTACAAGCTTTCCTAACACTAGCTGTGGCGGTTATATTTCTCAAGATTGGCTATTACAAATTGTTCTGCTTGGAACTTTCCACTCTCTTCTCCTGCCCTCTGACCACGTACACAGTTAGCTTGACCAGAGTTTTAGGCCTACTCACTTTTCTCTTACAATATGCACGTACATATTAGCCTATGGGGTAAGTGTACCCTAACGTTTCTGTGGGGGAGGAATGAAATTTGGGCATAAGAGGAAGGATTTCCAGCACTTGTGTCATATAAAAGAGCTTCATTCATCATCTATTCTAGATCTCTTCATCCTCAACTAGCCAGGCGACTCGATGAGTGTGAGACAGGAATTTTCAGGAATTCCAGGCATCCTTAGACCCCCTAGAAATCTCGCCTGAGGCATAAGCAAATGGTTAAAATTACAGAGACTTACAAATCGTGTCTCACCCACTCTCTCTCAAGAAAACAGAAACCTAATTTCCTGTGACTGCAGCTTGGGAGCAGCCCCAATATTTCCAGTTTTGTATTGTGGTTTTGACTTAGAAGTTTAATTGTAAGGTTTTTGACTATAATACTGCAAGATAAAAAGGAATATTATAAAGCAATAGTGTTATTGTTAAAGTAGTATTATTTAAAGTGATACGACTGTCTAAAGGGGGGGGAGGAGGTTTACAACAGCTGAGAAATAGCGGGAGGATTTCTGAGCATGGTAACCCAGGGGGTTTTGTAAGTGAGGTATTTGATGTTGAAACAGAAGAAAAAGAAAAGGGCTAAACTGGTAAAGGGAATAGTTGTGGAATGCCCGCTCGGGGCTTGTAGTTCGCTGGGAAAGAAATTCAATACAAAAGTAGGGTTACTCAGGGAAGCCTAGCAAACGTTTGATGCCAGCTTAAAATTGCTGGCGGGCTATAGATCAGACTGTGGTCGGCTGCTGGAAAGAATTAGAGAGTTAGGAAAGAGAGCAGATGTGTCAGAGGAGGATAAAGAATCGATTCCCATCCCTATTGGCACGGTGGAACCGAGGGAGGTGGAAAAACCTGCAGGGCCAACTACTAGCCGTAGGGCAAGAGAATTGGGGGAGAGTCAGAAGAGGAAGTTAGCAGTGCAGGGGACACGGGCAGTTTGCAGACGGGACAAGGAAGTCCCAGGGTGGCCTCGCAGGAGGCGGCGCCGAGTGCCATGGAAAAGGCGGAGTTGAGCACGGCAAAAGGGGAGGAAATCTCCGCTCCTCTGTTGGTGAATAACCGGGGGAAGGGGCGCTGCCTCGCTTAGCCAGCAGGGGTCACCGCCCAACGAGTGGAGACACGCAGGGGCCGCCCCCCCACACCGCAGTGACTCCGGATTAACAGGCGTCTCGGCGAGACCAGAAACCTGCCTCAGGAAGTGGGAGCCGGAATCCTTTTAAACGGGTCATTGGGGGGGGGGGTCCGAACCTCCTCCCCCCCCCCACTCCCCGTGTGCTGAGAGGGAGATTCACAGCAACGGTTGTCCAGCCCCCCCCGCCTGACCCCCCCATTTCACGCCCTCTGCCCCTCCCCCGCCTGCCCCCCCATTTCCCACCGTCTGCCCCTCCCCCGCCTGCCCCCCCATTTCCCACCCTCTGCCCCCCCCGCCTGCCCCCCCATTTCCCACCGTCTGCCCCTCCCCCACCTGCCCCCCCATTTCCCACCGTCTGCCCCTCCCCCGCCTGCCCCCCCATTTCCCACCGTCTGCCCCTCCCCCGCCTGCCCCCCCATTTCCCACCCTCTGCCCCCCCCGCCTGCCCCCCCATTTCCCACCGTCTGCCCCTCCCCCACCTGCCCCCCCATTTCCCACCGTCTGCCCCTCCCCCGCCTGCCCCCCCATTTCCCACCGTCTGCCCCTCCCCCGCCTGCCCCCCCATTTCCCACCCTCTGCCCCCCCCGCCTGCCCCCCCATTTCCCACCGTCTGCCCCTCCCCCACCTGCCCCCCCATTTCCCACCGTCTGCCCCTCCCCCACCTGCCCCCCATTTCCCACCGTCTGCCCCTCCCCCGCCTGCCCCCCCATTTCCCACCCTCTGCCCCCCCCGCCTGCCCCCCCATTTCACACCCTCTGCCCCTCCCCCGCCGGCCCCCCCATTTCCCACCCTCTGCCCCCCCCGCCTGCCCCCCCATTTCACGCCCTCTGCCCCCTGGCTCGGGGAGTCTCTGTCGGGCCCGTCCCGCGCGCGCGGCTGCCCCGGGGTCTCTCCGCCAATCAGCGAGCGAGGAGGGGGCGGCGCCCTCACGCGCCCCACTAACCGCCTCCGCCCGTCGGTTGGGCCAACGTCACTTCCGGCCTGAGGTGCGTCAGGAACTACATCTCCCAGCCTGCCCCGGGGCGCTGCCAGGCTCTGGGGCCCAGTCTGAACCCAGGCCGTACAGCCCCGCCCCCGCCCCTGTACCTGGCCCGTCAGACGCCGTGAGACCGGGTCAGACCGGGGAGGCGGATTCGGGGGCGGCTACCTGGGCTGGGACTGCGCATGCGCGCGGAGTACGGCGGTGAAGCCGCCGCGCCCGCACTCTGCCCTGACTTGGGCCGAAAGTTCCCTGAGCGGGGGGGGAGGGGCTTCGCAGGGGGCCAACCGCGTGGGGGGAGGGGCGGAGTCGGGGCAGGGGGCGGGCACTGACTGTGCGGGGGTGGGGCTCAAACAGCTGGAGGCGGGGACAGGGGAGGGGCCAAGTCAGGGGTGAGGGAGGGGGGAGCTGGGGCTAAGCTGGAGGGGCGGGTGGGGGGAGCAGAAGCCAGACACGGAGAGGGGGAGGGGCGGGGGGGGAGCAGAAGCCAGGCACGGAGAGGGGGAGGGGCGAGGGGGGGAGCAGAAGCCAGACACGGAGAGGGGGAGGGGCGGGGGGGGAGCAGAAGCCAGGCACGGAGAGGGGGAGGAGCGGGGGGGGGAAGCAGAAGCCAGACACGGAGAGGGGGAGGGGCGGGGGGGGAGCAGAAGCCAGGCACGGAGAGGGGGAGGGGCGGGGGGGGAGCAGAAGCCAGGCACGGAGAGGGGGAGGGGCGAGGGGGGGAGCAGAAGCCAGGAAAGGAGAGGGGGAGGAGCGGGGGGGGGGAAGCAGAAGCCAGACACGGAGAGGGGGAGGGGCGGGGGGGGAGCAGAAGCCAGGCACGGAGAGGGGGAGGGGCGAGGGGGGGAAGCAGAAGCCAGGCATGGAGAGGGGGAGGAGCGGGGGGGGGGGAAGCAGAAGCCAGACACGGAGAGGGGGAGGGGCGGGGGGGGAGCAGAAGCCAGGCACGGAGAGGGGGAGGGGCGAGGGGGGGAGCAGAAGCCAGGAAAGGAGAGGGGGAGGAGCGGGGGGGGGGAAGCAGAAGCCAGACACGGAGAGGGGGAGGGGCGGGGGGGGAGCAGAAGCCAGGCACGGAGAGGGGGAGGGGCGAGGGGGGGGAAGCAGAAGCCAGGCATGGAGAGGGGGAGGAGCGGGGGGGGGAAGCAGAAGCCAGACACGGAGAGGGGGAGGGGCGGGGGGGGAGCAGAAGCCAGGCACGGAGAGGGGGAGGGGCGAGGGGGGGAGCAGAAGCCAGGAAAGGAGAGGGGGAGGAGCGGGGGGGGGGGGGAAGCAGAAGCCAGGCACGGAGGGAGAGAGGGAGGGGCGAGGGGGGGAGCAGAAGCCAGGCACGGAGAGGGGGAGGGGCGGGTGGGGGGAGCAGAAGCCAGGCATGGAGAGGGGGAGGAGAGGGGGGGGGGAAGCAGAAGCCAGGCACGGAGAGGGGGAGGGGCGGGGGGGGAGCAGAAGCCAGGCACGGAGAGGGGGAGGGGCGGGTGGGGGGACCAGAAGCCAGACACGGAGAGGGGGGGGGAGCAGAAGCCAGGCATGGAGAGGGGGAGGAGCGGGGGGGGGGGAGCAGAAGCCAGGCACGGAGAGGGGGAGGGCCGGGGGGAGCAGAAGCCAGGCACGGAGAGGGGGAGGGGTGGGGGGGGGAGCAGAAGCCAGGCACGGAGAGGGGGAGGGGTGGGGGGGGGAGCAGAAGCCAGGCACGGAGAGGGGGAGGGGCGGGTGGGGGGAGCAGAAGCCAGGCACGGAGAGGGGGAGGGCCGGGGGGAGCAGAAGCCAGGCAGGCACAGGGAGGGGCGGGGGGGGGTATTCTCTCCCCCCCTCCACCGCACAGCGCAAGCCCTGCTGCCCAGGGACGGGGGTTTAAAGGTCCAGGGGTCACTGTCCAAATGGTGGAGACAGAGACACACACACACACCTGCCCAGCAGGGGTCACTGCGGCTGTTGTGGTGCTATACACATGATACTGCCCCATGTGGATGCCAGAGATCATCCGCCCCCCCGCGCGCACACACACACACACACACACACACTGTGTGGGGCTGGGGGATACACACAGGGCCCTGCCCCATGTGGCTACCAGCGTCATTATCCTTTGCGGGAGGAAGGGGAGCAGGGAGGTACATGCAGGACACTGTCCCGCCTGGCCCCCAGGAGCCATTGCATCAATCTGGGGGGGACACACACACACGGGGCATCGGGTCGGGGTCCAGTCAGCCCTGCAGCTCCCCCACCCGGCTTGGGGTGGAGAAGCCCAAGGCTGCCCTATGGCTCCCCTCGTGTGTCCATCTAGGGTGGCCCCTGATCGGGGCAGCACCAGAAAGGATGTTGGCCTTCTCACTTCCTGCTGCTCAGGGGTTTCCCAGTACAGGGGACTCTCGGGGGGGGGCAGGGGGTGATTTATTGCCCTCATCTCCCCTGGCCGTTAATGTCCAGCCTCAGCTGCTCCCTGCCCAGCTCTACCTTTTTTGCTGCCCCACACGGCGAAGGGGGAACCGGAGGAGCTGCTGCCGCAGTGCCGCCCTAATACCACCCGGGAAGCCGCCCTTTCCCGTTTGCCGCCCCAGGCGCCTATCCCCACCGCAGGCTTTCTCCACTGCATTTTCTACCCAGGTACCTTAATAGGTCCCATCCTCCTGCTACTTGGGAGCAGCCATCTCCTCCCCTGGCTTTTCAGCCCTGAAACTCTCCCGGCCCCTCTCACCGCGTACGGTCCTTTTTCTCGTTCACCCCACTCAGTCACTGGGCCAGCACCCAGAGCACGTCCGGGGAGAGGACACCCAGTCAGCTGCAGCTAAAATTAGTGTGCTACCCTTTTTAGAGTCACTTATAATAGCACCCCTAATTCATTAACATTGTCTGGCTTTTACCATATCTATATTTCAGCTACCTTAATTGAAATACCTTCTACGCCCTCATTGGCTATTTAAAATTTTTATTAAACTTATTGTTTAAAATCAAATGGACACAAGTTAAGAAGGAAGGTACAGTACATCTGGGGACAGGATTGGGTCCTGAGGGATTACAGGTGTCGGTTACAAGGTTCATAGGATACATACATAGCACATAACCAGCAGAGACCCAGATTGGGGTGCGGGAGTTTTTAAAACATCAGTGGATAAGTGATCTCCGGTACGTCACCCATAGAATGTATTCAGAGTCCAAGTCAGTCTTGGTGTAGTGAATCAGTACATGGGTGGGGTGGGCCCCTTGGTTCGTTAGGGAAGGACGAAAGTGGGTTATTTCCCTGACCGGCGTTCTTGATGACTCGACCTGGTACTGACGGTGTCCCGCGATGTGCTCCGTGTATATGGCTCTGGACCACCTGATGGTGTCAGACACCATGAGCTGTCTCATGAGCCGGGCGTAGCGTCGACCGACTCCGCACGCTCTCAGCACCGGCTCGTTGTGGGGCTCCCACGCACGTCTGGGCTCCCCACGACGAGGGCAGAGATATGGACCTCACAGCCCTGGGCTCTCAGGGTGTCATCCAGCAGGGTGTATTTCACACACCTTCCGAGCCCGGGCCTCGTGGAAGGCCGGTGACCAGTTTTGCAATGGCACCGTGACGTCCACCATGAGGATCTTCTTCATTTCTGCGTCGGTCACGACGATGTCGGGTCGCGGTCAGCTGTTCGTTCCCGGGATGGCGGAGTCGACGGTGATCTCCCCCAGGGACGGCGGGATGGCTTTCACCAGCCGGTTCTGGTTGGCGTCGTGGCGGTCCCGGCTCTGGAGGGGTGCTGGCATCCACACAGGACGTGGGGCAGGGTCTCGTTGGGGTAGCCGCACTTCCTGCCCCGCTTCTCCCGGGTGCCATGGCGGACGGCTCCGCTGAGGGGTAAGCGCCATTCCAGTAATTAGCACTATAGACAGCCACCTTGTGTCTAAAACAGGCCTAAAAACCAGTGAGCTCCAAACCTGTTCACAACATGCCCTGGGGTCTTGTCCTTAACTTATCGCTAACGCGCCTCTAACCTAGAGTCTCACGTCACTTCGCCCACTTTGCTCAACTTTTTTTGGTGTGTCTCCAGCACGTTTAAGGCTGTGGGACGTCAGTCATAAAAGAAACCACTTCCAAAGGCAGGGCGTATTGATTTGATTTCTATCTGCCCCGCTGAGCGCTCCTTGTACAAGGCAAACGGAGACTCTTGTGTGGGGCGACCAGACCCAACCCTGCCGCCCTTCTGGCCTCTGGGAAAGGGGGTTGGTTGCTGCCCCCCCTCCCCCGGGGGGTGCTGGGAAAGGGGGTTCAGACGTGGACACAGGACCCCACACCTCGGCACCAAGTAGGGTGACCAGACAGCAAATGTGAAAAATCGGGATGGTGGTGGGGGGTAATAGGACCCTATATAAGAAAAAGACCCAAAAATCAGGACTGTCCCTATACAATCGGGACATCTGGTCACCCTAGCACCAAGTTTGGGCAGGAAGCAGAAGACTACAACTCCCAGCATGCTGTGGGGTGCTACCGAGGACGGTGCATGTGGGTCTGAGCGCAGCTGGTGAGTCAGGGGGCTGAGAGGGGGCGGGCAATGAGCCATGCCCGGGGTGGGGGAGGGAGCCCCAGTTATGCCTGTAGGAAGGTGAGGGGAAGCCCTTCTGCGGGAGTCCCGGGGGGCAGCCCCCGCCTGGGGGGCAGGGAATGAGACCCCCCACCCCCTGCCCTGTTGTGCTGGTTAGAGATTCCCCAGGCAGCTCCCTCCCGGTGGCCTGCCCCACGGCGGGGAATACCCCCCCCCCCCCTCGCAGTGTCAGCTGGAAACAGGATGATCTTTCACTTCCTGTCCCAAACGCTTGTGTGGCGCTGCTGTTTGGCTGTAAAACAGCCTGCAGGCTCCACCCCCGAGGGGGCTGCATCGCAGGGCCAGGCGAAGGGTCCCTGTATAATCAGCCCTCTGCACCCCACCCCAGAGGTGGCTGCATCTCGGCACCAGGCATAGGGTCCCCTGTATAAATATCCCCGACCCCCGTGTCCCACCCCAGAGGCAGCGGTATCAAAGCATCAGGCATGGAGTCCCTGTCTAAACATCTGCCCTGTTCCAGCCCCAGAGGTGTCTTAATCTCAGCACCAGGCGAGGGGTCATTGTATAAACAACCCCCTGCACCAAACCCCACCCCAGAGTCAGCTGTGTCTCAGGGCCAGGCAAAGGGTCCCTGTATAATCAACCCCCCCTATGCCCCACCCCAGAGGTGGCCGCATCTCAGTACCGGGTGCAGAGTTCCTGTATAAACAGCTGGGGTGTAAAATAGCTAGAAAATGTTGGGGGAAATTGAAATAGCTAGTTACTTGCTTATCAACATTAAACTTTGTTTATTTCTTTAAGAATCAGCTGTGTATTATGTATAATTTAGTTAGCACATAACAAAATCCTGTTTAGTATAAAACTGAAATAAAGTATAAAATATTTAGTTTTGGTATTGGGGCACTTAGGTGTATCTTTGTGCCTGGTAGCAAGCAAGAAAAAAAAAATGTTGACAAAAGAACGCATCAATATTGTTATAACCAAAGAGGAAGGTTGTATCCTGTGGGCTCAGAAATGACCTGATATTATCATGCAGAAATAGAAAAAACTCATGTTTCTAGAGAAACATTTGATTAATTGTAAAAACGTACTAGTTATTAGTAGAAAGCATTTTTGAAGGACTGAAGGGCAGCACTAAAATATTATTTTAAACATAACTCTGAAAATTCTTGCACTGTTCTTTCTGAGAGAAAATATTTCATATACTAGTTTCTTTTCCATTTTTCTCAATATTCCCAAGGTTTCCAGACTAGGCCTCAGAAACATACACACATAAAAATCCCCCTCCTCCACATTTTTTTTTAACCTTGTCCCTTACCTCTCTATAAATAATCCTTACACTCCACCCCAGAGGCAGCTGCACCTCAGTGCTGGGCAAGGGATCCCTGTTGGGGTAACTAGTTTGTCCGGGGTCAGTGGTGGGAAGGTGCTGGGGAAACGGGGTTAAGGTTAGGGTTTTTATAAGCTCGCCAGCGTGACGGGCTGTGGGGAATCTGCTGAGAGTCTTGTGAGATGTGGCCAAAGTTCACGCAGGGTTTGGACGTGGTTTTGTGCCTGTGAATGGGGTAGGAGCCTGTTCTATCGAGGAGGTGGGGGGGGGGGGAGAAAGTGGGGGGCAGTTATGGGGGGATGTGGGTGTGAGGAGGGTTTGGACGGAGCAGCTTGGGGAGATTTAGGGGGTGAGGGGCGATGGGGAACTTTAGGGGGTTGTGGCATTTGCAGGGAGTTTTTGGGAAGGCTGGGTGGGAGCGAGAGAGGCCTGGGCCCCAACTCTCATCCTCTCTGCTTTGCCTGTTCCCAGCCGCGCTGCGGGATGACGGCCCCAGGGAAGCTGCGGGTGGCGGTGATCGGGGCAGGAGCAGCCGGGCTGTGCGCGGCACGTCACCTCGCCGCCCACCCCGAGGCCTTTGCGCCCCCCGTGGTGTTCGAGGCGTCCGGCCGCGTCGGGGGCACCTGGGTCTATACCGAAGTGACGGGGCAAAGTCCGGACGGGCTCCCCATCCACTCCAGCATGTACCGGGACCTCAGGTAGCCGGAGCGGGGCCGCGAGCGTCGTGTGCTTCCCAGGCAGGGGCAGAGGAGTTGTTCCTAGTGTTAAGAGAATTAACTCTTTCCTGGTTCGTTCTTTGCTCTGGTCAAAGGGAGGCAGACAATGGTAGAGAGTTCAAAGCTTTATTCTACACCCATGCTACAAACAGAAGTGGGTGGGTCCGGACAACGAAGGACCGTTACAGGGCATATTTATACACACAAGTAAACAACTCATACTGCGCAGGAGCGGAAGGCACTGAAGTCATACCTTTGGCAATGAATATACTAATTCAGCATTAGCTAAGGCTTAATCTCGCTTTCTGCAACAAATATGCTGTTACTGCACTAGCAAGACCTTGGTCCCACACTGGAAGGGCCGAGGCAAACTCTGACTCAGGATTAACCCATTACACTAGTGTCCAAGTCCTGTGAGCTTACCAGGCCTCCAAGTGTGTGGGGGGGGGTGGGGAGGATCCCCTCCCCTGAGACCACCCCCCACTCCTCCTAGGGGGTCTGTCTTCTCACTGCCCCCCCTCCTGTCTCCACTTCCCGCTGCAGCTGGGGCACCCTCTGCTACCCCCGTGGGCCAGTCCTGGGGGTGCCGAGCCCTGGAAGGGGCAGGCAGGTGCAGGAGGGGATGGGGACCTGGTGCGGGGAGGGCGGCACGTCCATCCTGGCTGGGCCTGCGGGGGGGCGTTAACCAGCGTTCGCACCCCCAGGACCAACCTGCCCAAGGAGGTGATGGCCTTCCCGGACTTCCCCTTCGACCCCTCCCTGCCGTCCTTCCTGCACCACTCGGACGTGCTGGCCTATCTGGAGAGCTACGCCGACCACTTCCGTGTCCGAGAGCACGTCAGGGTGAGTGTGGGGCCCGGGCGGAGCAGCATCGCCTGGGGATCCCCATTGCCTGCCCCCCACACGCCTCCAGGGGCACAGACCAGCCCCTCCACCCAGAGACCGGACCTGAGCACAGAGCTGGGCCCTGGCTAGCAGGACACGGCCCCAAGGGCACAGACCAGCCCCCCCGCCCCAAGGGACACAGACCAGCCCCCCCCGCCCCAAGGGACACAGACCAGCCCCCCCAACCCAGGGGCACAGACCAGCCCCCCCAACCCAGGGGCACAGACCAGCCCCTCCACCCAGAGACCGGGCCTGAGCACAGAGCTGGGCTCTGGCTAGCAGGACACGGCCCCAAGGGACACAGACCAGCCCCCCCGCCCCAAGGGCACAGACCAGCCCCCCCGCCCCAAGGGCACAGACCAGCCCCCCCCGCCCCAAGGGACACAGACCAGCCCCCCCAACCCAGGGGCACAGACCAGCCCCCCCAACCCAGGGGCACAGACCAGCCCCTCCACCCAGAGACCGGGCCTGACCACAGAGCTGGGCCCTGGCTAGCAGAACACGGCCCCAAGGGACACAGACCAGCCCCCCCGCCCCAAGGGCACAGACCAGCCCCCCCGCCCCAAGGGCACAGACCAGCCCCCCCCGCCCCAAGGGACACAGACCAGCCCCCCCAACCCAGGGGCACAGACCAGCCCCCCCAACCCAGGGGCACAGACCAGCCCCTCCACCCAGAGACCGGGCCTGACCACAGAGCTGGGCCCTGGCTAGCAGAACACGGCCCCAAGGGCACAGACCAGCCCCTCCATCCAGAGACCGGGCCTGACCACAGAGCTGGGCCCTGGCTAGCAGGACATGGCCCCAAGGGCACAGACCAGCGCCCCCACCCAGAGACCGGGCCTGAGCACGGGGCTATTGGGTCTGGGGATGAGGGTTCAGGGTGTAGGAGGAGGTGAGGGGTCTGGGCTGGGGGTGCAGGAGAGGGCTCCGGGGTTGGGGGGCTCAGGGCTCGGGGTTTGGGGGGGGTCAGGGTTGGGGCGCGGGCTTACCTTGGGCAGCTCCCGGTCAGCGGCGCAGCGAGGCTGAGGCAGGTTCCCGGCCAATGGGAGTGCGGAGCCGGTGCTCGGGGCCGGGGCAGCCAGTGCCACGGAGCCCCCTGCCCCCGCCCCCCAAACACACCTAGGCGCAGCGCGGTGCCCCAGGCAGGTGACCGGACACCTGGTGACCCCCCATGGGCACAGCCCAGACCCCCCAGACCCTGCCCAGCCAAGGCCCCTGGACGGGCTGCTCCGGCAGCCCCACACTCCCTGCCTGGATCTCACCTGCTCCTGCCTCCCGCCTCCCCTTCCAGTTCTCGTGGCTGGTGGACGCCGTGAGCCCGGCCGAGGGCGCCGCGGGCGGCTGGGACGTCACCGCCTGCCGGGCCCAGGACCGGAGGGTGCGGGCGACCGAGCGCTTCGACGCTGTGATTGTCTGCAGCGGGTGAGGCCCTCGGGCGATCGCGTGGGATGGGTGCGGGGGTCGCTCCCAGTTTGCTGCTGCTCCCCCTGCCCTGCGGGCGCCTCGGAGCTGCTGGCAAAGGGGCTGAGCAGGGTCACTCGCCGGGGTGGGGCCCTCTCCCAGCTCTGGGGGGGGCAGGGTGCACGCTCTGCAGAGGCCTCTCCCCTGGGTGCAAGGGGCCCCGGGGGTGTGCAGAGGGTGGCTGTGGGGGAGCCCAGACCTTGGGGGGGGGGTAAAACCCGTGGCTGTGGGGGAGCCCAGGGTGTTGGGGGCAGTCATGGGCCAGTCCCTGGGGTGTTGTGGGAGGAGCCCCAGAAAAACCTCTCCTCAGGGGGTGAGCAAACTTCTGGTCCTGGGCTGGAGTTTGGAGAATCCTCCCCCATGTAAGTAAATGGGGGGCCCCCAGCCCCCAAAGGGCAGCCCCAGGGAAGCACTAATAGGGTCCCTCTTTCTGCTCCCTTTGGCAGTCACTACTCCGACCCCTTCGTGCCCCCCATCCCGGGCCTGGAGACCTTCCCAGGTAAGAGGCTCCGGGGTCCAGTGGGGAAAATCCGTCTCCTGTGACCTGCCCTTTCCGGGGCCTGGGGAAGGGGCTGCCCTGGCGAATACAGCAGAAGGGAGACGCTCCGTGCGTGGGGAACCCCCTGGGAGGTGGGGAACCCCCGCGGCTCCCCCTCTCACCCACCCCTCCCTTCCCCCCAGGCCGGGTGCTGCACAGCCACGAATACCGCTGCCCGGAGCCCTTTGCCGGCCGCACCGTGGTGCTGCTGGGGGCCGGCCCGTCGGGCGTGGACCTGACGCTGCAGCTGGCCCCCGTGGCCCAGCGGGTGATCCTGAGCCACCGGCAGCCCCCGCTGGCCGGGCTGCCCGGGAACGTGCTGCAGGCGGCGCCGGCCGTGGCCGTGGCGGGGGACACGGTTCAGTTCGGGGACGGCGCCGCGCACAGGGCCGACGTCCTCGTCCTCTGCACCGGGTACCGGTACCGCTTCCCCTTCCTGGCGCCCGCCCGCCTGGGCCTGCGGCTCACGGACCACACGGTGACGCCGCTGTACCGGCACCTGCTGCCCCCGCACCACCCCGGCCTCGTCTTCATCGGGATCTGCCAGAAGATCTGCCCGTTCCCCCACTTCCACTGCCAGGTGCTCTTCTGCCTGGCGGTGCTGCGGGGCGCCCGCCGCCTGCCCTCCCCTGCCGAGATGCAGGCGGCCGCCGAGGGGGAGCTGCGGCAGCACCTCGGGGCCGGGGGGTCCCCCGGACACTTCCACCGGCTGGGCGGGCGACAGTGGGGTTACTGCCAGGAGCTGGCGCGGCTGGGCGGGTTCGAGCCCCCGGCCCCGGTGGTCAGGAAGATCTACGAGGCCACGGTGGCGAGCCGCCAGCAGGACGTTTCCGGCTACCGGAGCCTCAACTACCGGGTGCTTAGTGCGGAGGAGTGGGAGCTGGCGGGGGCTGACCCCGGGGGGCTGGGCGCTGACGGGGGGACCCCGGGCGGGAGGATTTAATGGTCCCGCTCTGCACAAGGGGGACAGCCCAGAGGGGCTGGGGGCAAGGCGGCCAGACCACGCTCCCGGACTGGCCACTGCCTTGGGCTGAGGGTTGGCAGCCTGGTCCTTCCCCATCCGCGTCTGGGTACGGGGGAGACTCGGCCGAACCTCCCACCCCATCCGAGCAGCAGCGGGGCCTGTGGGGAATCGGCGCCCTGAGCACGAGGAGCCGGCGCCTCGGTCTGGGGCCGTTTGCTAGTAAAGAAATTAGCAAATAAAGGGTAAAAACGGAACCTGCTGCCCCACGGACGGGAGCTGGGGGAGGGGAGCGGGGGGGGGGCGGGAATTGCCCCTCGCTGCCCCATGGTCTGTGCTGGGGCGGGGGGGCGCGGGCGTAGTCTGCTCTCGGCAGCCCCTCTCCTCTGGGCACAGGACTCTAGGCCTGGCACAGACCCACTCTCACCTCCCTGACCGGCACCGGGCTGGTGGTCCGTGATATGGACCGAGTGCAGCCCGGCTCAGATACCAGCCTGGACGTGGGTATCTGTGCCCCCCACGCACCACCTAATCCCCCCTGGGACCCCTACAGCCTGGACGTGGGTATCTGTGCCCCCCACGCACCACCTAATCCCCCCTGGGACCCCTACAGCCTGGACGTGGGTATCTGTGCCCCCCACGCACCACCTAATCCCCCCGGGACCCCTACAGCCTGGACGTGGGTATCTGTGCCCCCCACGCACCACCTAATCCCCCCGGGACCCCTACAGCCTGGACGTGGGTATCTGTGCCCCCCACGCACCACCTAATCCACCCTGGACCCCTACAGCCTGGACGTGGGTATCTGTGCCCCCCACGCACCACCTAATCCCCCCGGGACCCCTACAGCCTGGACGTGGGTATCTGTGCCCCCCACGCACCACCTAATCCCCCCGGGACCCCTACAGCCTGGACGTGGGTATCTGTGCCCCCCACGCACCACCTAATCCCCCCGGGACCCCTACAGCCTGGACGTGGGTATCTGTGCCCCCCACGCACCACCTAATCCCCCCTGGGACCCCTACAGCCTGGACGTGGGTATCTGTGCCCCCCACGCACCACCTAATCCCCCTGGTACCCCTACAGCCTGGACGTGGGTATCTGTGCCCCCCACGCACCACCTAATCCCCCCTGGTACCCCTACAGCCTGGACGTGGGTATCTGTGCCCCCCACGCACCACCTAATCCCCCCGGGACCCCTACAGCCTGGACGTGGGTATCTGTGCCCCCCACGCACCACCTAATCCACCCTGGACCCCTACAGCCTGGACGTGGGTATCTGTGCCCCCCACGCACCACCTAATCCCCCCGGGACCCCTACAGCCTGGACGTGGGTATCTGTGCCCCCCACGCACCACCTAATCCCCCCGGGACCCCTACAGCCTGGACGTGGGTATCTGTGCCCCCCACGCACCACCTAATCCCCCCGGGACCCCTACAGCCTGGACGTGGGTATCTGTGCCCCCCACGCACCACCTAATCCCCCCTGGGACCCCTACAGCCTGGACGTGGGTATCTGTGCCCCCCACGCACCACCTAATCCCCCCTGGGACCCCTACAGCCTGGACGTGGGTATCTGTGCCCCCCACGCACCACCTAATCCCCCCTGGGACCCCTACAGCCTGGACGTGGGTATCTGTGCCCCCCACGCACCACCTAATCCCCCCGGGATCCCTACAGCCTGGACGTGGGTATCTGTGCCCCCCACGCACCACCTAATCCCCCCTGGGACCCCTACAGCCTGGACGTGGGTATCTGTGCCCCCCACGCTCCACCTAATCCCCCCGGGACCCCTACAGCCTGGACGTGGGTATCTGTGCCCCCCACGCACCACCTAATCCCCCCGGGACCCCTACAGCCTGGCAGTGGGTATCTGTGCCCCCCACGCACCACCTAATCCCCCCTGGGACCCCTACAGCCTGGCAGTGGGTATCTGTGCCCCCCACGCACCACCTAATCCCCCCGGGACCCCTACAGCCTGGCAGTGGGTATCTGTGCCCCCCACGCACCACCTAATCCCCCCGGGACCCCTACAGCCTGGATGTGGGTATCTGTGCCCCCCACGCACCACCTAATCCCCCCGGGATCCCTACAGCCTGGACGTGGCTATCTGTGCCCCCCACGCACCACCTAATCCCCCCGGGACCCCTACAGCCTGGACGTGGGTATCTGTGCCCCCCACGCACCACCTAATCCCCCCGGGACCCCTACAGCCTGGACGTGGGTATCTGTGCCCCCCACGCACCACCTAATCCCCCCCGGGACCCCTACAGCCTGGACGTGGGTATCTGTGCCCCCCACGCACCACCTAATCCCCCCGGGACCCCTACAGCCTGGACGTGGGTATCTGTGCCCCCCACGCACCACCTAATCCCCCCGGGACCCCTACAGCCTGGACGTGGGTATCTGTGCCCCCCACGCACCACCTAATCCCCCCGGGACCCCTACAGCCTGGACGTGGGTATCTGTGCCCCCCACGCACCACCTAATCCCCCCCGGACCCCTACAGCCTGGACGTGGGTATCTGTGCCCCCCACGCACCACCTAATCCCCCCTGGGACCCCTACAGCCTGGACGTGGGTATCTGTGCCCCCCACGCACCACCTAATCCCCCCTGGACCCCTACAGCCTGGACGTGGGTATCTGTGCCCCCCACGCACCACCTAATCCCCCCGGGATCCCTACAGCGTGGACGTGGCTATCTGTGCCCCCCACGCACCACCTAATCCCCCCTGGGACCCCTACAGCCTGGACGTGGCTATCTGTGCCCCCCACGCACCACCTAATCCCCCCGGGACCCCTACAGCCTGGACGTGGCTATCTGTGCCCCCCACGCACCACCTAATCCCCCCGGGACCCCTACAGCCTGGACGTGGGTATCTGTGCCCCCCACGCACCACCTAATCCCCCCTGGGACCCCTACAGCCTGGACGTGGGTATCTGTGCCCCCCACGCACCACCTAATCCCCCCTGGGACCCCTACAGCCTGGACGTGGGTATCTGTGCCCCCCACGCACCACCTAATCCCCCCGGGACCCCTACAGCCTGGACGTGGGTATCTGTGCCCCCCACGCACCACCTAATCCCCCCTGGGACCCCTACAGCCTGGACGTGGGTATCTGTGCCCCCCACGCACCACCTAATCCCCCCTGGGACCCCTACAGCCTGGACGTGGGTATCTGTGCCCCCCACGCACCACCTAATCCCCCCGGGACCCCTACAGCCTGGACGTGGGTATCTGTGCCCCCCACGCACCCCCTAATCCCCCCTGGGACCCCTACAGCCTGGACGTGGGTATCTGTGCCCCCCACGCACCCCCTAATCCCCCCTGGGACCCCTACAGCTTGGACTTGGGTACCTGTGCCCCCCACGCACCACCTAATCCCCCCTGGGACCCCTACAGCCTGGACGTGGGTATCTGTGCCCCCCCACGCACTACCTAATCCCCCCTGGGACCCCTACAACCTGGACGTGGGTATCTGTGCCCCCCACGCACCACCTAATCCCCCCGGGACCCCTACAACCTGGACGTGGGTATCTGTGCCCCCCACGCACCACCTAATCCCCCCGGGACCCCTACAGCCTGGACGTGGGTATCTGTGCCCCCCACGCACCACCTAATCCCCCCGGGACCCCTACAGCCTGGACGTGGGTATCTGTGCCCCCCACGCACCACCTAATCCCCCCTGGGACCCCTACAGCCTGGACGTGGCTATCTGTGCCCCTCACGCACCACCTAATCCCCCCTGGGACCCCTACAGCCTGGACGTGGGTATCTGTGCCCCCCACGCACCACCTAATCCCCCCGGGACCCCTACAGCCTGGACGTGGGTATCTGTGCCCCCCACGCACCACCTAATCCCCCCGGGACCCCTACAGCCTGGACGTGGGTATCTGTGCCCCCCACGCACCACCTAATCCCCCCGGGACCCCTACAGCCTGAACGTGGGTATCTGTGCCCCCCACGCACCACCTAATCCCCCCGGGATCCCTACAGCCTGGACGTGGGTATCTGTGCCCCCCCACGCACCACCTAATCCCCCCTGGGACCCCTACAGCCTGGACATGGGTATCTGTGCCCCCCACAAACTACCTAATCCCCCCTTGGACCCCTACAGCCTGGACGTGGGTCTCTGTGCCCCCCACGCACCACCTAATCCCCCCGGGACCCCTACAGCCTGGACGTGGGTATCTGTGCCCCCCACGCACCACCTAATCCCCCTGGGACCCCTACAGCCTGGACGAGGGTATCTGTGCCCCCCATGACCCTCCTAGCCCCCCTGGGACCTGGGTATGGGGGGCAGCCATCCCAGCAGGCAGTGAGCCCTTGTGTGACAACCCCTCCCCGCCCCCACAGGGCTCTGTGATCAAAGGGACAGAGACGGGCGGTCGCAGGGCACCCCTTCCTAGACACAGACACCCCCATAAATAACTCCCTAGATACCCCATGAACACCACCCACACACGCACACACAAACCTCCTAGACACCCCGGATAGAGACGCCCTCCCAAACACCCCTTCTAGACACACGGGCACCCTATATAAACAAGTCCACACCCGCCCCCCGCAACAGACACGCCCGATAGAGACAGGCACAGACACCCCATTAAAAACCCCAGTAGAACAGCCCCCGAAGACACACGTCCTAGCAACTCCCCCATAGTCACGCCCCCCCAGACAGACACACCGCCCATAAATAATCCCATATGCAGGGCCGGCGCCCACCCTAGACACAGCCCTTCAGATCCCCCCCAAACACATGCTATAAACCCCCCCATAGACACGCAGACACCCCCACCCCATGGACACGCTCACACATAAACCAAACCAGTTCACAGGCCAGGGGCTCTGTGGCTGGGACCCCTGCCCCATATCAGCAAAAGGCACCAGAATCAGGGGCAGTGGGGTGGGTGGAAGGGCTGGGAGTTCGGAGGGGGGGGGTGTGTTAGCAGCCACGCTGCCTGCCTGAGGGCCCGCCCCCCCGAGCAGTGCCCCCAGTGACCCACAGTGTCACACTGGCCTCTTGCTTCAAAAACTATTTTTTATTTGCTGCTGCTTTAAAAGAACCAGCCCCATCAGAGCTGGAAATGAGTCGCTGCAGATACAAGGACCAAGCCCCAGGCCCGCCGCCCCCCCGGACCAGCCCCCCAGTCTCCTGCATTATTTCTACACGCCCCCCACCCGCACACACCCGCCTGTTCCTCCTTCCAGCGCAGGTTCCTGGCTGCATGCCCAGCCCGGGCGGGCAGAGGCCAGCGGAGGGGGAAGTGAAGGGGACGGGAAGGGGGGCAGTCAGGGGAGGGGAAGGGGGGCAGTCAGGGGACGGGAAGGGGGGCAGCCCCCTGGATACCACCAGCCCGACGTGGTTATTGCCTCCTGTCCCGGCGCTAAAGTGCAAATGTCGCAAAGTGGCCGAGTGCCGGCCCCTTTGCCAGGCCGTGAGGCGCCACCGGGCCCCAGCACCTGGAGCGTGCAAACAAAACACACGCACGCACACACACCCCCCCGAGGTCCGGCAGCATTAACGCCACTGCACCGCCAGGGAACCGGAGCCGCCCAGGTGGGACGGGAATTGGCCGAAGCCCAGGAGTTACGGCGTAATCCTTCATTCCCGCTCCCCGCACAGCCCCCCGCCGGCTGCTGCTCTCGTTAGCCGCCCGCCCCGCCTGGCCGAAACCCCAGTGCAGAGCCAGGACTGGCCAGGCCGAGCAGCGAAAGGCCAGAATCTCCAGCTCCCAAAGGGTCACCCCCCCGCACACAGCGGACAAAACGTCTTGGATGCACCTGTGAAATCTGGCCCCACAAATCCCTGGCCTGCCCCGTGCAGCTTACAGCCCGTTTCAGCGGCCTCGGCTGGCACAGGCTGATGTTCTGCTGCTCTGGGTTTGGGGCTGGCCCAGGGGGGACACTGGGGGATCAGAGGCTGCTCGGAGTGGGAATGTCCGTGTGACGACCGACAGCCGGGGGGGCTGAACTGGGGACCCCTGGAGCCCCGAGCAGGAGCGGCCGCCGCTCAAGCCCTGAGTCATCCTCTGCAGGCGAGGCCCCCGCCTAGCTGTGGCACCGGGGTGGACCGGTTTAACCGCAAGCGCTTGCTGCTCGGGGGGGAAATTCCTGCCGCCTTTGCCAGGAGCCTGGGTGCGAAAGGAAACCTCAGGGCAAACCCCGTCAGCAGCAGGCAGGGCGGAAACGCTGCTCTGGGCTGGCCCCCGGGCTGCAGCAGAAGGGCTGGAGAAGCTGTTGTAACCCAGGAGACGCCTCCCCAGGCCACAACCCGCAGGCTCAGCCCAAATTAACCCCCCCTCCCCCATTACACACACCCCCGAGCAGCCCTTGCCCTGCGTGGGGGTCCTGCTCTCCCCGGCTCAGCCAGCCCCCGGCAGGAGAGGCGGCTGCAAGCCAACGGCTGGGGAAAGGGGAGCTCGGGGTCTCCGGGCCCCGTGATGAGGGGATTGGGGCTGCAAGCCGTGGGAAGCTCAGGGTGACAGTTCACAGCTGGGCCGTTGCTGATTATAACACCTCCCAGGGGTTAACAGTCTGGCGAGAACAAGAAGGGACCCAGGCGAGGCTCTGAGCAGTGTTCAAGAGCAAACGAGCGTGACGTCACCCTCGCCGAGAGCCTGCCACCGCCAGCTCGCAGTGCTACCCGATCCCACAACACCCCCGTCCCGGCGCAAACCCAGCCTGGGACATCCGTCCCGGCGCCCGGCGCAAACCCGGCCTGGGACGTCCGTCCCGGCGCCCGGCGCAAACCCGGCCTGGGACGTCCGTCCGAGCGCCCGGCGCAAACCCAGCCTGGGACGTCCCAGCGCCCGGCGCAAACCCAGCCTGGGACGTCCGTCCCGGCGCCCGGCGCAAACCCAGCCTGGGACGTCCGTCCCGGCGCCCGGCGCAAACCCAGCCTGGGACGTCCGTCCCGGCGCCCGGCGCAAACCCAGCCTGGGACGTCCGTCCCGGCGCCCGGCGCAAACCCGGCCTGGGACGTCCGTCCCGGCGCCCGGCGCAAACCCGGCCTGGGACGTCCGTCCCGGCGCCCGGCGCAAACCCAGCCTGGGACGTCCGTCCCGGCGCCCGGCGCAAACCCAGCCTGGGACGTCCGTCCCGGCGCCCGGCGCAAACCCGGCCTGGGACGTCCCAGCGCCCGGCGCAAACCCGGCCTGGGACGTCCGTCCCGGCGCCCGGCGCAAACCCGGCCCGGGACGTCCGTCCTGGCGCCCGGCGCAAACCCGGCCTGGGACGTCCCAGCGCCCGGCGCAAACCCGGCCTGGGACGTCCCAGCGCCCGGCGCAAACCCGGCCTGGGACGTCCCGGCGCCCGGCGCAAACCCGGCCTGGGACGTCCCGGCGCCCGGCGCAAACCCAGCCTGGGACGTCCCGGCGCCCGGCGCAAACCCAGCCTGGGACGTCCGTCCCGGCGCCCGGCGCAAACCCAGCCTGGGACGTCCGTCCCGGCGCCCGGCGCAAACCCAGCCTGGGACGTCCGTCCCGGCGCCCGGCGCAAACCCAGCCTGGGACGTCCGTCCCGGCGCCCGGCGCAAACCCAGCCTGGGACGTCCGTCCCGGCGCCCGGCGCAAACCCAGCCTGGGACGTCCGTCCCGGCGCCCGGCGCAAACCCAGCCTGGGACGTCCATCCCGGCGCCCGGCGCAAACCCAGCCTGGGACGTCCATCCCGGCGCCCGGCGCAAACCCAGCCTGGGACGTCCCAGCGCCTGGCGCAAACCCAGCCTGGGACGTCCATCATAACCCGAGCCAGCGACACCCCCGTCCTAGCACAAACACAACCTGGGGCACCCACCTACCAAACTGCGCTCCTCCCCTGCTCCCAGCCCTGCTGATGCATGTCCTACTGTGTCCTGCCCAGGGGATCCTGTGTGAGGAGGGGAGCCCAGCCCCATGGCCCCGTTAGCTCCTGGGCTCCCTGCTGGGGCTGCCCACCAGAGGGGTGCTGTTAGGCACGGTCATGATGTTCTGCAAGTAGATGCACTGCCTGAGCGCCGTCTGGGAGCGGCTCTGCCCCTCGGCGCTGTCGCTGTGGAGGCCCCAGGCCTTGAGCAGATTGTCCATCACCACCATGCGCTGGAAGGTCTCGGTGGCGAAGTAATAGGCCAGCGGGTCCAGGGCCGCGTTGGCGGAGGCCACCAGCAAGGTGCAGCGGTAGGAAAAGTCCAGCGCGTCGCCCCGCAGGGCCTCCACCTGGTAGCAGATCAGCACCAGGTGGAAAGGCAGGAAGCAGCCCAGGAAGATGGTGACGTTGGCCACGATCATGCTGCGGATCTTGGCGCTGTTCACCAGCTCCATCTGGGCGGCCGCGCTGCGCTGGATGGCGCGGAGCAGGGCCCAGGAGCAGACCACCATGACCAGCAGCGGCAGGGCGAAGCACAGGGCCATGGCCGAGGAGACGCTGCGCACGGTGATGTACATGGGCTTGTTGTCAAAGCAGTGTTCCATCGGGTTTCCTTCCCTGGGCTGGGCGAAGTAGGTGGGGACGGTCCCCGCACAGCTCAGCAGCCAGACGCCCAGGCAGATGTACTTGGCCTGCTTGCGCAGCGCCTTGACCCGGGGGTGCATGGGGAAGCAGACGGCCATGCAGCGGTCCCAGCTGATACAGGTCAGCAGGAAGATGCTCCCGTACATGTTGACCAGCAGCAGCAGCCCCGTGATCTCGCAGACCCGGTCGCTCAGGCAGGGCCGCCTGCTATAGTAATAGATCCGGACGGGCAGCGAGACCACCAGCAGCAGGTCGGAGGCGGCCAGGTTCTTCATGTAGACGGTGGTGAGGGAGCGGAAGCTGCTGCAGCGGAAGAAGATGTAGAGCGCGGCCAGGTTGAGGACCAGCCCCAGGGTGAAGATGAGGGCGTAGAGCCCCACGAAGACCGGGTCCGCCGAGCTGCTGTTGCTGCAATTGGAGGCCATCGCGACGGGACGCTCCAGGGCCCGTGACGGACAAGCGGGGGCAGAATTCCCACGAGGGTCAGGGAAACATCTGCCCCACCTAGCACCGGACCCACGATCTCTCCAAGCGCCGCCCGTCCTCCGCCTAGGAGAAAAGCAGGGAACAGGTGAGTTCGTCCCACTGGCCGTGGGGGCCAAAGAGCAGCCCAGGATTAAATAGACTTGTGGGGACATTCTGGGCTCAGTGCCAGGCTCCTGCCTACAACCCAGATCTGAGGCGCTATAAGAAAGAGAGGCCCAATTTCCACATGCCGGAGAATCCGCCCCCCTCCCTGAGTCAGTTGGTCCCCGTATGTTCACGGCACGCATGTGTATGCGCGCACCCCCATTAGATACAAACATAAAATACTCTTGCTGGACAGCTGCAAAGTAACATGAGTTTAGTTAGAATCCAGAGCCCCGGCACACACACAAACCCAAACAGAGAGAGAGAAAGCAGGCTGCTCCATAAGGCAGAAAGGCCCAACTCACCCCATTTCACGGTAGGCCATCTGCAGACTGGCCAATGCTAGACCCAGATCACCTGCTTCCCTACGGAGCCCCCAGCCTGCAAGTATGACCAGGAAAACCCCTGAGTCAGCTGTGTGCTCTTGTTGCCAAGAAGGCCAATGGCATATTGGGCTGCATTAGTAGGAGCATTGCCAGCAGATCGAGGGACGTGATCATTCCCCTCTATTCGGCACTGATGAGGCCACACCTGGAGTACTGCGTCCAGTTTTGATCCCCCCACTACAGAAGGGATGAGGACAAATTGGAGAGAGTCCAGCGGAGGGCAACGAAAATGATTAGGGGGTTGGGGCACATGACTTATGAGGAGAGGCTGAGGGAACTGGGGTTATTTAGCCTGCAGAAGAGAAGAAGGGGGGGGGGATTTGATAGCTGCTTTCAACTACCTAAAAGGGGGTTCCAAAGAGGATGGGTCTAGACTGTTCTCAGTGGTAGAAGATGACAGAACAAGGAGTAATGGTCTCAAGTTGCAGAGGGGGAGGTTTAGGTTGGATATCAGGAAACACTATGTCACTAGTAGGGTGGTGAAGCACTGGAATGGGTTCCCTAGGGAGGTGGTGGAATCTCCTTCCTTAGAGGTTTTTAAGGTCAGGCTTGACAAAGCCCTGGCTGGGATGATCTAGTTGGGATCGGTCCTGCTTTGAGCAGGGGGTTGGAGTAGATACCTCCTGAGGTCTCTTCCAACCCTAATGTTCTATGATTTAAAGTGACAGCTTATAATTGCAATACAATTTTCAATACCCCACAGTCCTGAGGTTAATTCCTGTCCCTGCTGAACCTTAGCTACTTGTTTTCGTCGGCATTTGTCCAGCCGTTGCACCTTGTTCTGCCTTTTCCTGGTGGATAAAGGAGAACACGAGGAGCAGAGAGCTCTTCGCTCAGCGACTTCGCCGAGAGGGCAGAAAAATCTTTTCCAGGGGAAAATGGCTTTTGGGTTGAGCTGGAAACGTCCATTGTCAACGACACTTTGGGGCGATTTGTCACATTTTCAGTTGGCCAAACCCCCCGAAAAATGTCAACAGGCACAAAAAGCATCTGTTGCTGGGGAAGCCCGTTTGCTTAGCGCTGGTACTTACGGGCAGAGATCCTTAGGCAGCACCAAGCTGGACCGGAACCGAGGCCCGTCTTGTCTCCCGCAGCGGCAGCACCCTGGCATGAGAACCTGCGGTGGCAGGCCTGGGACAATCGACCCCCACAGTAGGTTTCTTCCGGGTCATTAACCGTCCTTCTGTGAAGCTAAAGAGATCACACCCCATTTTCTATCACAGGGCCGCCTGGTCCATTGGAGCCAGACTGTCTCTGTCCTGCAGCCACCCACGGGGAGCCCGACTCAGAGATTAGGGCCTGCTATGCCTGGCGCTGGGCAGACACTTTGCCCAGACGACCGTCCCTGCCCAAGTGAATGATAACAGACAGATGGCTAGACAGGACAAGGCAGGGGAAGGGGAGGGTGAAGTCACACAAACAGGGGTGGCCAATGCAGAAAAGCAGAAGTTTCTTCAGAAAACCACAGGCTTGAGACACAGGCAGATAAGAGACAGATATGGATCTGATCCCTGGGAGCTGCCCCCTGTAGCTAGGCGGCGGGTGGGGGGGAGAGAGAGATCGGCCAGGGCCCGGTTCTGCCGAAAACCAAGCCCCTAATGTCAATCCCTAAATCGGGAGTCGTCCTGTGTCTTGTGTAAAGCAAGAGGTCAGAGGAGAGGATCACAATGGCCCCATCTGGCCGTATGCAACCCTGTACAGAGCCCCACCACAAGGAGGACCTCGGGCTGGGCTAGCAGGGGGCTGTGGGTCGGGAGTGAGGGGCACCGGCAGGGCTCGGGGGGGCAGGGCCGGGCTAGCAGTGGCTGTGGGTTGGGAGTGAGGGGCACCGGCAGAGCCGCGGGAGAGCCCAGGGCTGGGCTAGCAGGGGGCTGTGGGTCGGGAGTGAGGGGCACCGGCAGAGCTGGGGGGGGCAGGGCTGGGCTAGAAGGGGCTGCGGGTCGGGAGTGAGGGGCACCGGCAGAGCTGGGGGGGGGCAGGGCTGGGCTAGCAGGGGCTGCGGGTCGGGAGTGAGGGGCACCGGCAGAGCTGGGGGGGGCAGGGCTGGGCTAGAAGGGGCTGCGGGTCGGGAGTGAGGGGCACCGGCAGAGCTGGGGGGGGGCAGGGCCGGGCTAGCAGGGGCTGCGGGTCGGGAGTGAGGGGCACCGGCAGAGCTGGGGGGGGCAGGGCTGGGCTAGCAGGGGGCTGCGAACCAGGATTGAGGGGCACTATAATGTATTAAAATAACGTACATTATTTTTTAAAAGTAACCCTGTTGTTATGCTGGGGACTGAGCAACGCCCAATTGAAGCTGGTGGGCGTAGCAGCCATCCTGAATTCACAACAAATGTACAAAGCAACGGAGCCCCTTTGTGGACCAGACGCCCGAAACACTAGGAGCCACCCACACAAAACCAAGCTCAGGTCTGCAGGGCTCTCCTTGAGGTGAGAAAGCTGGTTGTTGGAGGGAGGGAGCCGGGTCTGGGTCTGTGTGAAAGGGAGCAGAAAGGCCACAGAAGCGCACAGAGAACTAACAGCAGGAAACCCCAAGAGACAGCCAGAGAAGCACTGAGAAACGGCGAAGGGAAGGAGCTTTTGGGCGGAGTGCTGGCTGTGTTTTTTGGTAAATAAACAGGCTAGCTTCAAATAAATGCCTGAGTCCATCATCAATTTCTCCCCCCTAATGGAAACAACCCACTGCACCCCGAATATTGGTGAACCACTCAGGTCAACAGGGGCAACAATATTCAAGCAGGACATGAAACCACCAAATTGGTGGATGTCACCGGCTAAGCACCGGGAACCATAGAATCTCAGGGTTGGAAGGGACCTTAGGAGGTATCTAGTCCAACCCCCTGCTCAAAGCAGGACCAATCCCCAATTTCTTGCCCCATATCCCCAAATGGCCCCCTCAAGTATTGAACTCACAACCCTGGGTTTAGCAGGCCAATGCTCAAACCACTGAGCTATCCCTCCCCCTGTAATAAACTTTTTAACCAGAGTTTGTTGACGTACTAAGCCAGCTTGTGAGAAGCCCAGTAGCTTTTTCAGAAGGTGCAGGAGGAATATTTTCTTCATTGAAGTTTATTCAATTAGTTCAGTTCAAAGCTTTGAGCAGGGGGTTGGACTAGATGACCTCCTGAGGTTTCTTCCAACCCTGATCTTCTCTGATTCTGTGTGTCATGGATTGGGAGTTGAAAAAGCAGGAAAGCTTGTTTTCCCTCTTCCAATATCTGAATAAAAACTAGGTGTGAGGATGAGATCTACTAGTTCTAAAATCTTGAAGGGTGAGGTGACTAGAAACAATAACACTTAACTGCAGATACGAATAGTGTCACGGAGTGTGGGGGAGTCCGGCCCTGCACCCCTCTTCCCCGGAGTCACTGGGAGTCTCAGCCAGCCAGTAGAACAGAAGGTTTATTAGAGATGCCAGGAACACAGTCCAACCAGAGCTTGTCAGTACATCCAGGGCCCCTCAGTCGGGTCCTTCCGGGGGGCAGGGAGCTTAGACCCCAGCCTGGGGCTCCCTGCATTTCACCCCACAGCTCCAAACGGGGCAGGGAGGCCAGACCCTCTCTGCCCCCCCTCCCCTCCTCTTCCCAAGCCAGCTCCAAACTGAAAACAAAAAGCCAAACCTCCAGCAGGCTCTTCCCCTCCCCCGGGGCCCCTCCTCTAGCCTTTTACCATTCTCCCAGCCAAAGGTGTCACCTCCCAACCCCCGTCCTGGCTCATGTTACAGCCTCAGGTAAAGTCTCGCATTCCCGATGCAGCCTTTCCCAATGCAGCCAGCCTCTCAGGTCAGATCCATCTCTACTCCGTCACAAATAGTTCCTTTGTTTAATAAATCCATCAGTTTTAAATGCAAAACATCGGTTGATAAACTTCCTTTTTCTCTTCACGTGTCCAGCACATGTAAAATAGTTTGATTTACGCAATAAAAACAAATGTAAAAATGCTGGTTTGGTGCATTTTTAATTGAATTCCCGTTTCCACCCAAATGCAGCATGACCAAATCATGAGTAAAAAGTTCCTCATCTCGTCAATAGGAAATGTGCCATTCACCCTTTTCTAACATAATAACAAACGTTCAAATGAGGACGAGATAAAAGTATGTTATGCTGTATAACTGGTTAACTACATGTAGATAGATACACTGTATTGTCCTGGTTAGCAAAAGGAAGGACCAATTTGTACCAACCAATGAGAATCTACCTTTCTTTAGGAAAATAATTCAGTACAAAGGCAAAAGAAGATTAAAACCGATGATTTAAAACAAGATTTCCTGCTTGCTGATTTGTGTCAGTGGCTTGACTCACTTGGATTTGCTACCCGGGGGAACAGAACACCTGTTAACAAATCTATGTTAAGAGCCAGTCGCATTTCCCAGGCAATAGCTAAGCTCTTGGGGGTGAGGGAATCGGAGCCGGGCAGTTTACTAAGTGTTTGGCTGGACAAAGTCCCGGCCTCTGGCTGGTGAGACCCTGCACCTCGTCTCTCCAAAGGCCGGGAGGGCAGCAGAGCCATGTCAAGGTGTTTGCAGCACCTCCAATGTCATCAGCGAGGACACGGCTGACTCAGCAACCACAGATCGCAGGCAGCAATGGAGGGGCAACCTCGCTCGGGGAGAGGAAAAAATAGGTCAGCATTTGTGCTGACACTTGGAAGGAATTATCTTTCCTCTGTTATCATCCGGTTCTCACCCACCAAACCATGGGGAGGCGAGGTCTAGGGGATGATGGAGGGGCACCAGCAGAGCTGGGGGTGGGGGACCCAGGGCTGGGCTAGCAGGGGGCTGCAGCAGGTCGGGATTGAGAGGCACCAGGGGGGTGACTATAGCAGGACTCGGCCTCGTGTGTCACTCTCAGAAGTTACAGTGAAGTTGAGCCACAAACCCCGTCCGCCCCCCCAGCCCCAGCCCCCGCCCCCCGCCCCCTCCACCACCACCACGTCCGTCCGTTGGGGGATTGTGCAAAGATGCTATCGGCTGAGTCTGTTTGTTTGTGTTTGTCTGTGGCTCGGGGCCTGCTTTGGGTCTGCTCGCTCAGAGATTGCGTGTGTGTGTGGTGAGCGGGAGACGGTGAACAGCCCTGGGAGATGAAGCCTACACCAGAGAACTGGGCTTGCTACCGGGAGCCGGGTTCCAGAAAGCTGCTGGGGCAGGGAGAAGGAAATCCTTCAGAAGGAAGGAGGGATGGATGGAGGGAAGGATGGACGGAAGGAAGGATGGACCGAGGGCTACAGGAAAGGAGGGAAGGATGGATGGACGGAGGGCTGGAAAGAGGGAAGGATGGATGGAGGGAAGGATGGAAAGAGGGAGGAATGGAAGGATGGACGGAGGGATGGAGGGAAGGATGGATGGACGGAGGGAGGGATGGTTGGACGGAGGGAGGGATGGATGGAGAAATGGATGGACAGACAGAGGGGTGGAAGGATGGACGGATGGAGGGAGGGGCGGAGGGACGGATGACAGAGGGACAGAGGGAGGGATGGACGGAAGGATAGACGGAGGGCTGGATGGACGGAGGGACGGATGGACAGGAGGTGGAAGGATGGACGGACGGATGGACAGAGGGACAGAGGGAGGGATGGACGGAGGGATGGATGGACAGACAGAGGGTGGAAGGATGGACGGACGGAGGGAGGGGCGGAGGGACGGATGACAGAGGGAGGGATGGACGGAAGGATGGACGGACGGAGGGAGGGGCGGAGGGACAGATGGACAGAGGGACGGAGGGATGGAAGAATGGACAGAGGGATGGATGGACAGACAGAGGGGTGGAAGGATGGACGGACGGAGGGAGGGGCGGAGGGGATGGACAGAGGGATAGGTGGACGGAGGGACGGAGGGATGGAAGGATGGACAGAGGGATGGACAGAAGGGTGGTTGGAGGGAAAGAGTAGCAACATTATGGTTAAGATTGACACTCTGTGAATCTTGAACACCCGTTTTTTCTACGCGCTCCAGAACCGAGACGCTTACTTGGATTGATGTGAAAATCACCAGGCCTCCTGGGGATCCCGGGGAATGTCACTGGTCCAGATCTGAGGCCGTTCGCGCGAAGGTGTCCCAAGAATCGGCTCCCCCCCTAAAATAAAAATCGTGGGAAATCATCAACATGGCGCCATTCTTACAAAGCGCAGGCCTAGGGCTCAGACTCCGCCGCCCCCGACTGATCTCCCCCTTGGGACTGGCCCCAGCCGGCGTCCGGCACCCATGGCCCCTTTGGGGACCCAATACTGACATCCTTACTGGGATGCGCCAACGTGGCCCGAGCCAAGCTGACCCAAAGGCCTTGTACACTGCGGCAAGCCGGGCCGTTCAAACAGGAGTTCGGTGCCTAAACGCCTCGGAGGCTCCGGGCCTCAGATCTGACTCCCGAAGTTTCGTCAAGGGGTTACGCAGAGAGAGTCTCTAGGAAGCAGCAGCACCTCTAGGGCAGTGGGAACGGGAGGCGTGCTAGTGTGACGGAGTCTGAGCCACGAACAGAAACCAGCTGCTGCTCTCTTCAAAGCGCTCACAGCTGTGGATGGATGTGCCATCACACCTCCGAAAACGGCCATCGCCGGAAATGTCACAGGCTAGAACAGCGTGAAGTCAGAGCGCAAACTGCCAGCGCTGTCCCCACCCGCGCCCCCGCATGTCACCGAAAGTCTGCAGCACCCTTCCCCCAGCCCTGCTGCAATGCAAATCCCGGCGCAGACGGGATCATTAACTCAGCTAGGCCCCTGTGAAATCATTACACCAGCGGGGTCTGCTGCGTAACCCTGGCCAGCTAGCCCTGCACGGAGCCCAGTCACTTGTGCTGGACTGAAGCATCTCCAGAAAGGCTCCAGTCCGAGAGAGGGACCATCCACCACTGCTCGGGGGCGTGAATCACCGGCACAATGGCGATTTCTAGCTGGAACGTGTCTGGCTTTGACGTCCAGCCCTTGGTTCTCGCTCTGCCGTTCTCTGCTATGTTAACGACCCTGTTGGTACCTGGTATTGTCTCCCCGGGACGCTACGGAGACACTGGAATCAAGTCACTGGGATTTTGGAGAAGCTAAATGGATTGAGTCCCTCGCTGTAAAGACATTTCCTCCAGCCCTCGAACCCTGAATCACTGGGGCTTTTCTTCTGCCTCCTCGCCACCTTTCCAGACTCCCCTTGACGATGTGGAGTAGCCATCTGACCAGCGCCGTGTAAACTCCCCACCCTGCTCCTCTCACTCCACCCGTTTCTCCATCCAAGGATCACATTGCCCCCGCCCCACCCCCCCAGCATCGCGCTGGGCACACAGGTGGAATTGTTCGCCCACCTGGCCCCCTGAGTCCTTTCCAGTCGCCGCTATCCAGGATTCAGTCCCCGGTGCTGCAGTACGGCCTGGCTCGCTCGCTCCCCGAGGTATAACCGCACCCCGGCTGCGTTATCCACCTCACTGGGTGTGGCTGGGCCCAGCCTAGCGCCCGACGACTGTCCCCGGCCTCACACTTATTTACCAATTATCTGCCAGTGTTTGCTTCCTCCCCCACCCCCAGTTCATCAGCAGGGAGTTTATCTTCATAGAATCACAGAATCTCAGGGTTGGAAGGGACCTCAGGAGGTCACCTAGTCCAACCCCCTGCTCAAAGCAGGACCAACCCCAACTAGATCATCCCAGCCAGGGCTTTGTCAAGCCGGGCCTTAAACACCTCTAAGGAAGGAGATTCCACCACCTCCCTCGGTAACCCATTCCAGTGCTTCACCACCCTACTAGTGAAATAGTGTTTCCCGATATCCAACCTAAACCTCCCCCTCTGCAACTTGAGACCATTACTCCTTGTTCTGTCATCTGCTACCACTGACAGATCCATCCTCTGCTACCTCCAGTCTAGATCCATCCTCTTTGGAAGCCCCCATCAGGTCGTTGACTTCATCAACCTACTTCATCAATGACCTGGATTAAGTACAATAGTGACTCAGGCCCTGCGAGGGCAGAGGGACCGATTCAAAACACCGTGTCCTGGGTCGTCAGGGCCAAGGATCAAACCTGGGACCTCTGCATTTCTGACGCTCTCGTCCAACTCCCCTCCCCATGCCATAGCGCCTGCGATTCTGCAGGTAGGGATGAGGGAGAGGGGTCCCCGGGGGCGCCCACCCACACCCATGGAGACCCCGTGTGCCCGTCCCACCTCCTCCGACACCACAGCCCAGCATAAGCCCCGGAGCAATTTCCTGGGGCTCAGGCCCGGCGATGGGGAACGCGGTGCGGGTGACGCCTACACTACTGGAGGAAACAGTGTTTAGACAGGGTGGGTGTCTATTGCCGTGGGACGGGAGGGGGGCCTCGGCTGAAGGGGTTGGGGGGTTGTTCTAACAGAGACAAAGGACCTGGCTGACGGCAAACACCCCACCCCACTGCGCTCCAAATTCGCTTCCAGATCGGGCCCATTGGGAAGGGCAAAGGAGTGAGAGGGACGGACATGGAGGGACACAAACCCCCGTCCCCCCAGGCAACCCCTGGACCCCAGGCAACCCCCGGACCCCCAGGCAATACCTCGCCACCCGCCTGCTACTCTCACCCTGCCTCTGAAGGCTCCTCACCCTGCCCGATTCCCCACTCCCCATGCTGCCCCTCCGGGCTGCAGCAGCCCCGAGCCAGGGCAAGGCCTCTCACCTGGCTGGGTCTCGGCCCACCCCGGGCCCCGTTGCTGCTGGTACCGCCCCAGAAAGCGGGAACTGAGCCCGGCAGCAGCTCGGCACCAGCACCATTGTGCCTGCCGCGCGCGGCGCGTTTCGTAGCCGCTCGCACTTCCTGAGACAAAATATCACAGCAGAGTGAACACCCCCCAGCCCGCCCCCCTGCCGCGCGGGCAGAGGTGCCAGCAGCAGCCCGGTCCACAGCAGCCTCCGTGGTCACCATCACCCCCACTACACGGTGGGGAAACGGGAGCACCAAGAGAAGAACCCAGGAGTCCTGGCTCCCAGCCCCTCCTGCTCTGACCCACCAGACCCCACTCCGCTCCCAGAGCCGAGGAGAGAACCCAGGAGTCCTGGCTCCCAGCCCCCCCTGCTCTGACCCACCAGCCCCCATTCCCTTCCCAGAGCCGAGGAGAGAACCCAGGAGTCCTGGCTCCCAGCCCCCTGCTCTAACCCACCAGCCCCCAGTCCCCTCCCAGAGCCGGGGAGAGAACCCAGGAGTCCTGGCTCCCAGCCGCCCCCCTGCTCTAACCCACCAGCCCCCGCTCCCCCTCCCAGAGCCGGGGAGAGAACCCAGGAGTCCTGGCTCCCAGCCCCCACCCCAAGCCCACTATACCCCACTCCTCAGCAGTTAACCGGGGGCCCACTTACCAGCTAACCCCACAGCCTTTATTTTTGGGGTGTAGGGAGGGCTGGGCGCTAGGACTCCTGGGTTCCACCCCCGGCTCTGGAAAAGGAGGGGGCGGCGGGAGGGGTGCTGGGCGCTAGGACTCCTGGGTTCCACCCCCGGCTCTGGAAAAGGAGGGTGCGGGGGGAGGGGTGCTGGGAGCCAGGACTCCTGGGTTCTCTCCCGGGTACCCAGGACTCTGTGGCGGGAGGTGGGTGCTGGGGCTTGTCCCTGCTGTGACCTGGGAAGCGGTTTGCAAAGGGCCCGTGGGAA
The DNA here is from genome assembly GCA_037349315.1 of Chelydra serpentina. Taxonomy (NCBI): domain Eukaryota; kingdom Metazoa; phylum Chordata; order Testudines; family Chelydridae; genus Chelydra; species Chelydra serpentina. Next base: position 102,466 of record JBAIAC010000663.1, read on the forward strand.
GGAGGCGCTGACAGCGAGGGGCCCCGCAAGGGGCGGCCTGCGGTGGGGCCGCGGGGGGCCTGGAGCACAAGGGGGGGGGCAGCCAAACCCAGGCAGCTGCAGAGCGCCTAGGTGTGGGGGGAGGGGAGCTGGGGGGGGGGAACGCCCAGCTGGGGGGGGAAGGGGAGCTAAGGGGGGGCGAATGCCCAGCTGGAGGAGGGGAACTGATGTAGTGGGGGCGGGGCCTTAGGGAAGGGGGCGGAGTTAAGGGTTAGAACGTTGGCAATCCTAGGTTGGGGGGCGGGGGGGCTAGTCCCTAGCGCCGACCCCCCACCCCCACGCAGGCCCCAGCCTGTCACTTCCCCACAGCACAATTGCTCCATCGCCCCGGCTGCTGCATCATTTCCCCCCACGCCCTGAGCAGGCAGGGGAATGGGGGGGGGGGGTTGGGGGGGGATGTCTGCCCTGGAGAGCTGCAGTTCCGGATGCTCACCCCCCCAAGGCCCCCCTGCAGTTCGGGGTGCTCACCCTCCCAGGACCCTCCCTGCAGTTTGGGGTGCTTACCCCTCCCAGTACCCCTCCTGCTGTTTGGGGTGCTCGCCCCCCCAGGGCACCCCTGCAGTTCAGGGTGCTCACCCCTCCAGGGCACCCCCTGCTGTTCGGGGTGCTCACCCCCCCCAGGACCCTCCTGCAGTTCGGGGTGCTCACCCCCCCAGGGCACCCCCTGCACTTTGGGGTGCTTACCCCCCCCAGAGCCCCCGTGCACTTTGGAGTGCTTACCCCCCCAGGGTCCCCCTGCAGTTCGGGGTGCTCACCCCCCCCGTGCACCCCCTGCACTTTGGGGTGCTCACAACCCCCCCAGGGCACCCCCTGCAGTTTGGGGTGCTCACAACCCCCCCAGGGCCCCCCTGCTGTTTGGGGTGCTCACCCCCCCAGGGCCCCCCTGCAGTTCGGGGTGCTCACCCCCCCCCAGGGCACCCCCTGCACTTTGGGGTGCTCACCCCCCCCAGGGTCCCCCCTGCACTTTGGGGTGCTCACCCCCCCCAGGGTCCCCCTGCAGTTCGGGGTGCTCACCCCCCCCAGGGCACCCCCCTGCACTTTGGAGTGCTCACCCCCCCCAGGGCACCCCCTGCAGTTCGGGGTGCTCACCCCCCCCCAGGGCACCCCCTGCAGTTCGGGGTGCTCACCCCCCCCCAGGGCCCCCCTGCAGTTCGGGGTGCTCACCCCCCCAGGGCACCCCCTGCAGTTCGGGGTGCTCACCCCCCCAGGGCTCCCCTGCACTTTGGGATGCTCACCCCCCCCAGGGCACCCCCTGCAGTTCGGGGTGCTCACCCCCCAGGGCACCCCCTGCTGTTTGGGGTGCTCACCCCCCCAATGCCCCCCTGCAGTTCGGGGTGCTCACCCCCCATGGGGCCCCCTGCAGTTCCGGATCACTGCCCCTCCCGGCCACCAGGGGTCACTGCCCCACGGGGGGGATACGGTCACTGCCCCTCCCGGCCACCAGGGGTCACTGCCCCACGGGGGGGATACGGTCACTGCCCCTCCCGGCCACCAGGGGTCACTGCCCCACGGGGGGGATACGGTCACTGCCCCTCCCGGCCACCAGGGGTCACTGCCCCACGGGGGGGATACGGTCACTGCCCCTCCTGGCCACCAGGGGTCACTGCCCCACGGGGGGGATACAGCCAGTGCCCCTCCCGGCCACCAGGGGTCACTGCCCCACGGGGGGGATACAGCCAGTGCCCCTCCCGGCCACCAGGGGTCACTGCCCCACGGGGGGGTACGGCCACTGCCCCTCCCGGCCACCAGGGGTCACTGCCCCACGGGGGGATACGGTCACTGCCCCTCCCGGCCACCAGGGGTCACTGCCCCACGGGGGGGGTACGGTCACTGCCCCTCCCGGCCACCAGGGGTCACTGCCCCACGGGGGGGATACGGCCACTGCCCCTCCCAGCCACCAGGGGTCACTGCCCCACGGGGGGATACGGCCACTGCCCCTCCCAGCCACCAGGGGTCACTGCCCCACGGGGGATACGGCCACTGCCCCTCCCAGCCACCAGGGGTCACTGCCCCATGGGGGGATACAGGAACTGCCCCTCCCGGCCACCAGGGGTCAGTGCCCCAAGGGGGGGATACAGGCACTTCCCCTCCTGGCCACCAGGGGTCACTGCCCCAAGGGGGGGATACAGGCACTTCCCCTCCTGGCCACCAGGGTCACTGCCCCAAGGGGGGATACAGGCACTTCCCTTCCTGGCCACCAGGGGTCACTGCCCGACCCGGCCCCTCCCGGCCCCCAAGTGTCACTGCCCCTCCCGGCCACAAGGGGCACTGCCCCCATGGGGGGGGGGACACACACACAGGGCAGGGGGGTGCTGGACAGTCACTGGGCGGTACCAGGGGGGAGGGCATGGTGGTCACTGGGGGTGCCGGGGGATTCCTGGGTGGTCATGGGGGGGTTCCAGAGGGGGTACAGGGGGTCCCTGGGCAGTTGGGGGGTTCCAGGGGGGATCCGTGGGCAGTCCCACGGGGGTGGATTTCCAGGGGGGGTGCTAGGGCAGGTTTCAGGGGGGTGCCGGGGCAGTCGTGGGGGGTATGTGCCGGGGGGGTTTCCAGGGAGGTTCTAGGAAGGGTGTTGGGGGGGTCCTGCGGGGGTGGATTTACAGGGGGGGTGCCAGTGGGGGTCCCGTGGGGTGCCAGGGGGGTTCCAGGAAGGGTGCTGGGGGGTTTCTGGGCAGTTGGGTGATATCCGGGGGTGGTACCAGGGAGGTTCCAGGGGGGGTGCTGGGGGGGTCCCACGGGGGGGGGTTTCCAGGGGGTCGCACGGGGGAGTCTCCGGGGGGCATGAGGGGGGTTCCAGGAATGGTGCTGGGGGTCTCACAGGGAGGTTCCAGGAGGGGTGCTGGGGGGGTCCCACAGGGGGTTTCTGGGGGGGGTCCCGCGGGGGGGGGTTTCCAGGGGTCCCGCAAGGGGGGGGGTTTCCAGGGGTCCCGCAAGGGGGGGGTGTCTCACCCAGCAGCCCGGAGCAGGGCGGGTTGCGCTGACTGGCTTCGGCCACGTTCTCCTGGACGAGGTCCCAGAGCTGCCAGGGGGCGGGCGGCTGGTGGGGGCGGGCGGCGGGTGCAGGGGGGCGGGCGGCTGGTGGGGGCGGGCGGCTGGTGGGGGCGGGCGGCTGGTGGAGGCGCCGCGCCCGCAGCGCCCGGAACTGGGTGACAATGGGGGTAGTCGGGGCTCCGGTACCACTACGGGGAGGGGCCGGTCGGTTAGAGAGACACATTCCCCCAGCCCCCCACTGACACCCCCAGCCCCCCAATGCACCCCACAACCCTCCACTGACACCCCCTCAGCACCCTGCCGCCCTCTGACACACCCTCAGCCCCCACTGACACCCCAATGCACCCCCAGCCCCCCACTGACACCCCACAGCCCCTAATGCACCCCCCAGCCCCCCACTGACACCCCACGGCCCCCAATCCACCCCACAACCCTCCACTGACACCCCCTCAGCACCCTGCCCCCCTCTGACACACCCTCAGCTCCCCACTGACACCCCAATGCACCCCCAGCCCCCACTGACACCCCACAGCCCCCAATGCACCCCACAGCCCCCCACTGACACCCCCTCAACCCTCCAGACCCCCACTGACACCCCCTCAGCACCCTGCCCCTCTCTGACACACCCTCAGCCCCCCACTGACACCCCAATGCACCCCCAGCCCCACCACTGACACCCCCTCAGCCCCCTGCCCCGCTATGACACCCCTCATCCCCCCACTGACACCCCAATGCACCCCGCAGCCCATTGACACCCCCTCAGCCCCCCTGCGACACCCCTCACTGATACCTCAATGCACCCTCCAGCTCCCCACTGACACCCACTCGGCCCCCCACTGACACCCCAATGCACCCCCCAACCCCCCACTGACACTCCTCAGCCCTCCGGGCCCCCACTGACACCCCCCAGGACCTCCCATAGGATGGGGTAATTCCGGCTACGGTACCACGGTCAGCCCCCCTCACAGCCCCCCATAATCCCACTGTACTCAGCAGGGCCCTGGTGCCTGCCACCCCCAATTTGTCCTCCCCAGCCCCCCGACTTTCCCTGGGACGTTCAGCACCCACATCCCTGCAGCACCCCCCCACACCCCACCCCAGGGGGCCCCCAGGGGGGATGAATGCCCCACAGCCCCCCCATTTCCCACGATCGCCCCAGGACCCCTGTGGTGCCCTGAACACCCCCCACCCCCCCCGGGACCCCCCAAAGGGAATTCATGGAGTCCAAAGCCGGGCGGGATCTCGTCCGACCCCCCCCCCCATGACACTGGCCAGAGACCTGCCCCCCAACTAATTCCTAGTGTAGCTGGCTCAGGGAAACCGCCCCCCCCCCCGATGGCAAACACCCCCCGGCCCCTTGGGGAACTGTTAGCAACAGTTCAGCTTTCATCCAGCCAAACTGTGGGGCGCCCTCCTAGGGGGGCACAGAGGAGTGTTCGGGGGGGTGCGGCTGGGGACCCAACCTCGGCCCCCTCACCCCCGTCTGCGTCCACCCCAGGGCTATCGCGTGGGGCCCACTGGAAACTCCCCCGCTAGGGAAGGGTCCCCCAAAACCCGCTACAGACCCCAGTCCTCAGGGCCCCCATCCCATGACCCTGCAGTGCACTGACCACCCCATAACCCCCATTCCCCCCAGCCCCATGGGCAACGCAGCCAGTCCCTCCCCTGCCCCCCTCACTGGGGCGGGGGGTCCCCAGGACTCACCTCCTGCAGGTCGGCTGCGTAGGGGGCTGGGTCCCAGGCCACCAGCACCCCGGACGCGTAGAGCGGGTTGTCCAGAAAGGGGGGCTCCTTGGATGCCATCCGCTGCGGGGTGTGGGGGGTTAGCTGGGGGGAGGGCAGCACAGCCCCCCAACCACCTCCTCCCCCGCCCGGCAACCCCCCAGCCCCCCGACCACCTCCTCCCCCGCCCCGCAACCCCCCAGCCCTCCGACCACCTCCGCCCCGCAACCCCCCAGCCCCCCGACCGCCTCCTCCCCCGCCCTGCAACCCCCCAGCCCCCCGACCGCCTCCTCCCCCTCCCTGCAACCCCCCAGCCCCCTGACCACCTCCTCCCCCGCCCCGCAACCCCCCAGCCCCCCGACCGCCTCCTCCCCCGCCCTGCAACCCCCCAGCCCCCCGACCGCCTCCTCCCCTGCCCTGCAACCCCCCAGCCCCCCGACCGCCTCCCCCCCGCCCCCTACCCCCCAGCCCCCCGACCGCCTCCTCCCGCCCTGCAACCCCCCAGCCCCCCGACCGCCTCCTCCCCCGCCCTGCAACCCCCTAGCCCTCCGACCGCCTCCGCCCCCACCCTGCAACCCCCCAGCCTCCCGACCACCTCCGCCCCCGCCCCTGCAACCCCCCAGCCCCCCGACCGCCTCCTCCCCCGCCCGGCAACCCCCCAGCCCTCCGACCGCCTCCGCCCCGCAACCCCCCAGCCCCCCGACCGCCTCCTCCCCCACCCTGCAACCCCCCAGCCCCCCGACCGCCTCCGCCCCACAACCCCCCAGCCCCCCGACCGCCTCCTCCCCCGCCCCGCAACCCCCCAGCCCCCCGACCGCCTCCGCCCCCGCCCTGCAACCCCCCAGCCCCCCGACCGCCTCCTCCCCCACCCTGCAACCCCCCAGCCCCCCGACCACCTCCGCCCTGCAACCCCCCAGCCCCCCGACCGCCTCCTCCCCCGCCCTGCAACCCCCCAGCCCCCCGACCGCCTCCGCCCCCGCCCTGCAACCCCCTAGCCCTCCGACCGCCTCCGCCCCGCAACCCCCCAGCCCCCCGACGCCCTCTCCGCCGCCCTGCAACCCCCCAGCCCCCCGACCGCCTCCTCCCCCGCCCTGCAACCGCCCAGCCCCCCGACCGCCTCCGCCCCCGCCCTGCAACCCCCAGCCCCACGACCGCCTCCTCCGCCGCCCTGCAACCCCCAGCCCCCCGACCGCCTCCTCCCCCGCCCTGCAACCCCCCAGCCCCCCGACCGCCTCCGCCCCCGCCCTGCAACCCCCCAGCCCTCCGACCGCCTCCGCCCCGCAACCCCCCAGCCTCCCGACCGCCTCCTCCGCCGCCCAACCCCCCGCCCCCCCTGCAACCCCCCAGCCCCCCGACCGCCTCCTCCCCCGCCCTGCAACCCCCCAGCCCCCCGACCGCCTCCTCCCCTGCCCTGCAACCCCCCAGCCTCCCGACCGCCTCCGCCCCCGCCCTGCAACCCCCCAGCCCCCCGACCGCCTCCGCCCCGCCCCTGCAACCCCCCAGCCCCCCGACCGCCTCCTCCCCTGCCCTGCAACCCCCTAGCCCTCCGACCGCCTCCGCCCCGCAACCCCCCAGCCTCCCGACCGCTTCCTCCCCTGCCCTGCAACCCCCCAGCCCTCCGACCGCCTCCGCCCCGCAACCCCCCAGCCCCCCGCCCGCCTCTGCCCTGCAACCCCCCAGCCCCCCGCCCGCCCCCGCCCTGCAACCCCCCAGCCCCCCGACCGCCTCCTCCCTCGCCCTGCAACCCCCCAGCCTCCCGACCGCCTCCTCCCCCGCCCTGCAACCCCCCAGCCCCCCGACCGCCTCCGCCCCCGCCCTGCAACCCCCTAGCCCTCCGACCGCCTCCGCCCCGCAACCCCCCAGCCCCCCGACCGCCTCCTCCCCCGCCCTGCAACCCCCCAGCCCCCCGACCGCCTCCTCCCCCGCCCTGCAACCCCCCAGCCCCCCGACCGCCTCCTCCCTCGCCCTGCAACCCCCCAGCCCTCCGACCGCCTCCGCCCCGCAACCCCCCAGCCCCCCGACCGCCTCCTCCCCCGCCCTGCAACCCCCCAGCCCCCCGACCGCCTCCTCCCTCGCCCTGCAACCCCCCAGCCTCCCGACCGCCTCTGCCCTGCAACCCCCCAGCCCCCCGCCCGCCTCCGCCCCCGCCCTGCAACCCCCCAGCCCCCCGCCCGCCTCCTCCCCCGCCCTGCAACCCCCTAGCCCTCCGACCGCCTCCGCCCCGCAACCCCCCAGCCTCCCGACCGCTTCCTCCCCTGCCCTGCAACCCCCCAGCCCTCCGACCGCCTCCGCCCCCGCCCTGCAACCCCCCAGCCCCCCGACCGCCTCCTCCCCCGCCCTGCAACCCCCCAGCCCCCCGACCACCTCCTCCCCCGCCCTGCAACCCCATAGCCCCCCGACCACCTCCTCCCCCGCCCGGCAACCCCCCAGCCTCCCGACCGCTTCCTCCCCCGTCCCTGCAACCCCCCAGCCCTCCGACCGCCTCCGCCCCCGCCCTGCAACCCCCCAGCCCCCCGACCGCCTCCGCCCCCGCCCTGCAACCCCCCAGCCCCCGACCGCCTCCTCCCCCGCCCGGCAACCCCCCAGCCCCCCGACCGCCTCCACCCCCGCCCTGCAACCCCCCAGCCCCCCGACCGCCTCCACCCCCGCCCTGCAACCCCCCAGCCCCCCGACCGCCTCCTCCCCCGCCCCTGCAACCCCCAGCCCCCCGACCG